>CM057339.1:622186859-622487706 GCA_030015575.1 Agapanthus africanus
GAGTTTTACTACGATCGAACTTCTACTTACTTTGCTAACATGTTAGATAGTGTTTAACTAGGCTTTGATACCACTGTAAGTCCACGTTACCTCTCCCGGTACTTACGGGCTTGCGGAAATGATGAAAAACAATTTTTCTAGAGGTGGTAACATGGACTCAAAATACGGATCTTTGTTAAACAACTATCTAACAAACCTAACAAGAGTTTTACCTACTCAGTTAGGTGGTTATACCTTAACTTGAACTCCTTCGTCTTCAACTCCTTGCGGTGGTCGGATCGGCCTCACCTCGTCGTCTCCTTGCGCCGAAGATGGATCCACCTGAAAGCTTCTACCTTTTGGCTTCTACTTCAAACTTGAAGAAACTAGAACACTTGGCTTGCTAGACCTTGTGAACTAGGATGAGTAGAGAAGTGATATGGGTTTTCTTTTATCTCTAAGGCAATGTTTCTCAACTCATGAGAGGGAGTTTCCTTGATCTAGAGAGAGCAAGAGGAAGAGGAAGAGAGCTTGAAGATGAGAGAGCTCAAGAGAGAGAAAGCAAATCAAAGAATGAGCAAGACTTTTGGCTCCCATTCTCTCATAATCCAAAATCATGATAACTCATAATAGTAATTGAGTATTATATGATGGTTCAAGTCAAAATGGCCATATCATTTCATGCACTCATTTTGCAAAAAGAAACAAGCAAGCAAAAGTCTTTGCCATGAAATGATAGCCATTGTAATGATGGTGGTCAACTAGTCCAACCTAGTCAACCGGTCAACAAAGTCAACATGTCAACAAAGTCAACCCTTCATCTCAACCATGACACAATAATACTTAATTAATATTATCATTAATCATATTTCTTATTCTCATTAGTGTTTAGCAAAAGTCAATGGTCAACAGTCAACAGTCAACAACCCCAATGAGAATCCTCTGCCTCTGTCTCTCTGTCAACTGTGCATACACACCAGCATCCGCGTTTCGAGGAACACGAATACAAACGAGATAAAACCAATCCCAAAATGTACACTAGGATCTGGCTTAAACCAAAGCCCGCTAGTGTTAACTGCCCGGACATTAAATGTGCACAAGTGCACGGATGTGACCGAACCCTGTCGCAAAACCATGCGACCTCTACTCTTTTGCCTAAAGGCGAATAGCTTTCTGTGTGGGACTCTAAAGACTCGACACTACGCTGGCAGTGAGTTTAACCACAGACCGCAAGCGGCTCTAGCTGTGCGTAACGGTCCCCAAGTAGATGCCGACAAGAAGACTAACGAGGTGAAACCCATCTGAATTCCTACTGAGCCTGAATGTGACAATCTCCATACAGTCCGGTCTGTTCGTCTGAGAACATCGCATGGCGGGCCTAGGGGGGCGGTAAACGTCAGTCCCCTAATAGCGGTACAAGTCGTGTCGGTGTGTAGCCCAAAACACCCTGAGATAACACTGGAAACCTACCAGTATATCTCGCTTGCCCTGGCCAGGGACTTTGTGTAATGGCTCTCCTAGACACAACGCGATATCAACCCCCAATACCGGGAGAGACGAATCATGTCTAACCGTCACTGTCTCCAAGTGCTTCGGGACTGCACCCAACTACTACCTGTTTGCACGACTCCTTTGAGCCATGGTAGGGTAGTAATCAAAGTACAGTGGGAACACACTCGAGGCGAAGTGACAGTGTCAAGTCAGCGGACTAAGCTGTACTCATGTCACCTGGGAACTGATAACTGACGATAGGTATAATACCAACCATCAGTTCCCGACGAGTCCTGTCCAGTGTACTCGTAACCTAACGAGCACCCGCATACTATCTCAAGTACGACGTACTGACGGCTGTGGGACAGACCGTCTCCCCTGCTGGGATGAGAAGCGCATACGCTAGTCTACTCCGGAGTATCGATGCCCTGTCTCGATAGTCCTATGACTAGGGACCTGCATAAGGATGTGCTTGCGGATTACCCAGCCCCCACAAGTGTGACTGCCATCACAACGCTGGTAATCAAGCAAAGATCCTAAGGGCTCTACTAATATGTATAAGCAATATGCTAAAAGAAACACATGCACATATTGAAGTAGAAACAAACCAAGTAGCATACTACTATTTTGAGCAAGATTTTCTATACAAGGTGAATATCCCAAGCTTCCATTAAGTAATATACACACTAGTATGATACAATAATGGCCTCTAGGGCATATACACTAACAGATTTTCTATACAAAATCCTAGCTAGTTCTCCTTTTAGGGTTTGAAGGAGAAGTTTATAGTATAGTGGGAGCCATTCTGATTAGATAAATACACCAATTTAATCTAGGTTAGAGTGCAAGCAAAGTGTTTCTTTTCTTTCTCTGGAAGCGACCCTGGACTGACCTTAAACTAAGACTCATTAACCATATTGACCGACTCTTTTACCATCGACGGCTTTGGAATGTCTGGATTGGCCTAATCCACGACGAAGTCACATATGTCCTCACATATCCTACTTCCCCTTCTGCTAACTCCATAACCCTTTATATTCAGTACAGAGATCCATATTGTTTGGAAGGCCATCGTATAGTTAGATATGAACTCGATGAAAATTTTTAGTCTGAGGATGACCACTAGTTCTAGATTAGGTGAATTGTTTGTTTGTCTCTCCCTCTTACCTTATCTTAAATTCGAGAGCTCTTTACATATAAGGAGTGCAAACCAGTTACGCTTATTGGATAGTCTTCTTCCAATCCCGAAGCTGGTGCTGAAGTAATGGAAAGTAGAAAACCAACTTGCATATGTACGGTATACAGGAAGGTAAGATGGAGAGACATCAAAAGGGGTTGAAGTAAGAAAAGGAAATTACGACTGCTGTCATGAACCTGGGTAATGGAAAAGGAAATACAATGAATACCCGACTGACCCTACTAAAACATTTTGATATTTCGGATTCCCCGTGCGTCTCTATTTTGACAAAACTATTCTCAATATACATTAACTCTTGGGTAAAAAGTTACGAGATTAGAATCCCATATCTGTAGGGTGTTACAGATGTCGAGAAAGAACAGAGAATTAAGAATGGATGATTTTATCCTTAATGTCGGTTTTCGGAGCAATTGTTGCTATTGATGAAAATCATCAGGTCTTGCCTAAACAGCAAACATTTTGGTTTCCTTTAACCAAAAGAATGTTTTTCGATTAACAGCACACGGAAAATGAGTTAGTGAACTCTAGGGACTTATACATATTGATGTATGTTGTCCAATGTCCATACGGACAAGTGGTTGGTACTAGGTATTCCATATTGAGAATGTGATTCTCTCTCAGATTCCCCATCCATGGGTTCGCTCCAAGATAAGTAATGTTTAGTTGCCTTCTTCAATTTTGGGGATGCATTAGAAATATATGCATATCAATTGATACTGGTTCCACCTAAACATGTGCCTCTGTTTCTATATGAGATATAGAATGGTGTTCATTATAAAGTTGTTAAAATATGGGGTTATCCGGTTTGTGTTTAAAACCATAATCCGGACAAACTAGATGCACATTTTGGTAATAGCAGTTTGTGGGTTATCCTAAGCTTTAGCAAGGGATAGTTTCTGCTATTTTCAAGTTCAAAAGTGTTTTGTTCTTGACTCGCCGCAACCTTGCTAAAGGAATATCTTGCAAAAGAAATTAGTGGGAGCATGGTAGAACTAGAAGTGATTCCAGAACCAAAAACGGTTACCGAAAGTTTAGGAGAACCTGATAATCCAATTGACCCCGACAGACCATAGCTACTCCGCAAACCTAGTAGGTGACATCAGCCACCCAAGAGACACATCGGTTTTCTAGTAGACGGTGACTAAGAGGCTTGCATCATATGATAATGACCCTACTAGTATCAGCATGCCATAGGAAGTGATGACTTCCGACTGATGGCTGGAAGCCAAGTTATCCAAGTTGGACTACATGCACTACAACAAATTATTGACTTTGTTGTGTGCTCCTGAAAGGGGTAAAACCCATAAGGAGCAAGCAGATCATTCGAGATCAGTGCAAATGGAAAAGTATTAACCTAATAAGGCAAGACTTATAGTTAACATGTATTCATCAATTACCCGATGTGTTTTGTCATGATACCGTTACTTCAATGTCTGTGCTAAAGTCCATACAGATAAAATTTACCACTGTTATTTTCATGACTATGATATCTGGTATGAGTATGATATTAATGTCTTTCTAAATTAGATTTAGTAGTGTACGTGTATATGACTGTACCATAGGATTGTCTCAGTCAATGCGAGCAGCGGATAGTGTGCAAATTGGTTAAGTCTATTTGTTGACTAAAGCAGGTATAGCGGAGGTGGATCATCTGTTTTTTAATACAATGGTCAAAGTGTTTGACTTCATTAAAATAAGAGATGAACCAGGTATTTGTAAGAAAGCTGTAGGGAGTACTGTCAGATTCTGCATACTGATGTGGATAACATACTCTTGATAGGAAGTGATATTCCTTTACTACGATTCGGTCAAACGTTGGTTGTCACTTTTTCTCCTTTAATGGATTATATATACATCATTGATTCTGGGGACTATGTCTATAAGTTTAGATCTAGTAAAGGATTTGGGATTATCCCAATTCAGGTATAATGACACCATTCTAAAGTGTTTTAGAATGGAGGATTCTCAGTGAGGTCAATCATGTGATGTCATATACAAGACCAGATATTGCTTTCACATTTGGTGTAGTAAGAAGACATAATCCAATACTGGAGAAACATTGGAAGAAGTGAAGAACATATAAGATGTTCTATGGTGTATGGTAATAATCGACTCCTTCGGGCGGCATACCGATTCCAGCTTCCATAGTGACAAGGGTGACAGAGTATATGTCGTGAGTCATTAGTTTACCTTCTTGTGAGGAGCAGTATATTGGAAGAGTTCTAAGGAGGATCTAGGGTAGTTAAGGCGCTGGATACTGATTGTGAATCGGCAGAGGATATATCCTATATATTTGTTTGGATAAATATGTTCATTTGTGAACAAGGTCCTATCAGCTATCCGAACAGTATTCTAAAGTAAGTATCACTCATTTCTGGGGATAGTTGATCTCCGCAATGTTGAGATTCAGAGAGATATAGTTAGAAGCATTATAGCGGATCCACCCACTGAGGCTATTTCTCGAACACAGTTTGCGAAACTGTTAGTATAGAAGTTGTGTATGCTGTAGCACATGAGATGTGTGCATGCGATATTGCAATAATTGGCCTTAAGTGCAAGTGGGAGATTGTTGGACATAGGTGCCCTCAAGGCAATTATCGTAGTTGCGGGAAAGCAATTATTGAATTCGAGGAGGTCCTATACAAAGAACAGTCTTACTCAAGATAATAGTATGCTATCTGGTTTGTCTTTATCTGTCATGTGAATACGTATTACTAGTTATCGCGTATCACTAATACATTAGATAAGGCCTATAAGATCTTTGCTTGACTACCACGATTATGTTAAGGATCATACTAGTGGATCCTGATAGTTTATAAGCACATCCTAAAATTTCCCTAGTCGTAGGAGTATCGAGACAGGTCATCGGTACTCCGGTTTAGACTAGCGTATACGTTTCATGACCCTGTACGGGGCAATGGCTGATCACATAGCCATTGGTATTTGACACTGATGATTGTATACAGGTGCTCATTGGATGAGTTACAATGGACAGACTAGCCGAGAACTCCTAGACGATATTACACTAATGTCAGATAGCAGTTCTCTGGTGACATGTGTACAGGGTAGTCCCTAGACCTGAAATCGTCACAGTGTCTCGTGTGTGTTCCCACTGTACTTAGATTACTACCCTACCATGGCTCTACTGAGTCGTGCAAACAGGTTTTTGTTAGGTACAATCCCGAATCACATGGAGGCAGTGAGCGGTCGAGGGAATTCGTCACTCCCGGTATTGAAAGTCGATACCGCACTGTGCAGGACACGACTATAACCTAAAGTCCGTGGCCACGGCAGTAGAGATAAACTGGTAAGTGTTACCAGTTGTATCTATTTATTTATGAGTCCTCTGTCAGCACGACTTATCATGTTATTAGGGGTCTGACAAATTCCACTCCCTAGACCTGGTATGTGATACTCCTTGACGAAGAGACCGGACTGTACGATGACTGTTACTTATAAACTTTGTTTGGTCCAGATGAGTTCGCTCGTCGACCCATTATCTTTCTTATACATGGGTAGCCGTTACGTACAGCTAGTGCCACTGACAAGCTTATGGGTTAACCCGAAAGGGGGTTGAATCTGAAAGTGTTTTAGATTCAATCGTATACGATCTTGTATAACCTACTGCCAGCGTGTTGACAGGTCTTTAGAGTCCCGCAACGAAAGTGCATGCCCGGGCTAAATGCGATGTGACGTAGTATAGGATACGTACATAAGTTCGATAAAACAAGTATATTGGATATACGTGTTTAATCGGACGACTGTTATACTGGCCAGTTTAAAATCCAGAATATCAGGTCAAGTGTTGACTTGATAACTGTATTAATGATACGGTTTCTAGTATTGTATATACGATACACACACTCTCTACAGTATATCATACTGAGAAGATATTGATGGCATTTCGTGTATGTGATACGTGTACGTGTATAGGAGACATGTACGAACACTTATTTAATATATATATATTTATATATAAATTTGATATGTATATTAAATCCCACCATTCTAAATTATGTATAAATAAATATACATAGAAATATATATATTTAAATGTATATATATCTTTATATATATATATATATAAATATATATATATTTTATTTATTTTATATACTTAATTAAATGGTAGGGCCCACCCCCGCCCTTATTTGTTGATGAAGGGTTGTCTAGCACGGCAGCAAGGTTTCGGGTGGCATCATCCATGCCAAATTAAAAAAAAATCGTTCTAATTAACCCTAACCCTTTGTTCATAACTAGGGAACTATACGGAATCGATAAAGCAAACATCTTTACTACTAAGTGATAGGGATTACAACCTTTGTAGTACGTTCCTTCGCTTCATAAGCTCCGAGTAGTGGTCCCTTCACTGCGATCCATGAACTCCCGGACACTTGAGAGGCTCCACAAGTCGTATGATGTATCCTTGCTTGTAGTCTTCGAAATCCGAGAAGATATACTTCGAGGAAAAACGGACTCAAGCAATCTCTTCATTAAGTTGGAACTAGTGAAGCTAACACACTAATCTATAAGGCTAGTATAGAAGAGGATGATGAAGTAGGAATTTTGCTCTCTTTAGTTTTCTTTTTCTCATAATCTGTTATCACTAAAAAAAATGCCAGAAAAGCTTTTTGAGAAAGAAGAAGATGAAGTGATAAAAGAATTATTGTGAGCTTAGGTTAGAAATGCAACCATGGTGAGTTTGTAAATATCATGGCTAACTCATGTAGAGAATAAACAATAGGCTAGGGTTAAATTTAGGTTAACAAATATCTTAGGTTTGACAAAAGAGTGGACCAAGTCAATTAAGAAAAATATCTTAGCAAAAACCCATAATTTTGATTTATCTAAAATAAATTGTAAACCCTAATCTTAACCCTAGTATGGTATAAGTCACTCACATTCATGTTGCATGTGTAACCTTGCATGTTACAATTACACATATCTCATATATATAATTTTGTAACATAAGAAAAGAATACAATTAACATATATCACATATATATCAATGTATCATCAAGTGAGAAAAAGTAATTCTTAAGTGAGAATATATTAGTTAATGTAATTTAATATATCAAATATATAATAATACATTAAATCATCGAATCAACACTTGATCCGATAATCCGGCTATATCACATATAACCGACTAATATAAAATGTATCATTTCATCGAATCAACACTTGATCCGATGACCCGGCTATATCACATACAACCGGCCAATATCATATATCGCGAAAATAGAATACGGTATCACATATCGTATTAATCTCGATCCCTCACATATCACATATGTGCTCCTACTTCATTTCGCCTGAGCCAGGAAACCTCTGTATAGGACACTAAAGACTCGTCAATACGCCGGCAGTAGGTGATGATCATATCAAACACCCACAAGCTGCAAGCGGTCAGCTAAACGTAACAGCCACCCGGGTTTTGAGCAATCAGAAGATCAACAAGCAAGCATGCACACACTCCTGCGAATCCAATCAGTAACACTATCATACAGTCCGGTCTATTCATCTGATATGTCGCATATCCAGTCTATGGGTGGTAAACGTCAAATCCCAGTAACCGATAAGTCGTGTCGATGTGAGGCTCATAACAAGTCGAGAAACAACTAGTAACACTTACCAGTAGGTCTCCATATCAGCCCTGGCCAGGGACTTTCAGTTATAGCCAATCGAACACAGTGCAACATCAACCCCCAATACCGGGAGAGACGAAACCCCTCCTATCGCTCATTGCCTCCATGTGATTTGGGATTGTACCCAAAAGCCACTGTTTTGCATGTTCTCATGAACGTGGTAAGGTGGTAATCAAAGCACAGTGGGAATCACACAAGTCTCTATGACGATCTCGGGTCTACAGACTAACCTGTACCAGTGTCACCAGAGAACTGCTATCTGACGATAAGTATAATACCATCTAGGAGTTCTCGGTGAGTCTTTTCATTGTACCCAATCTCCACTGAGCACCCGTACACCATCTTTGATGTCAAACACAAATGGATGTGGGATCATCCATTGCCCATCATATGGGTGAAGATGCGTATACGCTAGTCTACTCTGGAGTATCGATGCCCTGTCTCGATACACCCTCGACTAGGAACAATTATAGGATGTACTCGTGGACTACCCTGGACCCACTAGCATGAGCTGCATCATAGTCCTAGTAGTCAAATACATATCCTAAGGGCTTTATCAACATGTGAGAGTAAGACAGTAATACAATACAAGTCAACATGTTTAGACAAAGTGAAACCAGATAGCATACTATCATATCGAGAAACAAAGTCCTCTCTCTATATATCCAAGCATCCACTATAATATACATCATATGTACAACAATGGCCTCTAGGGCATATACATAACTAACAATCTCCCACTTGCACTAAGGCCAGCTGTTGTAGTATCTCATACCCAACATCCCGAAGAGTCTCTCAAATTGTATCTGGGGTATGGCCTTCATGAGTGGATCCATGGTGATGTCCTTCGTATCAACTCTTCTGACCTCGATCTCGTGGCAATCAACTATCTCGAGGATCAGGTGATACCGCCTCAGAATATGCCTGGATCTCTGATAGGACCTGGGTTCCTTGGCCAAAGCCACAGCTCCATTGTTATCACAATACAAAGGTGTTGGATGCTCAATGGACTGAACCACTCCAAGTTCAGTTATGAACTTCTTCATCCAGACAGCCTCTTTGGCAGTGCCACGTCCCGAAAGTACGGAACATGACCGGCACTTAAACTACGAAACGTCTCGAGGCGTACGTAATCTAAGTAAACCGAAAACCCAGAAATCCAAACCAAGAAAAGTAGTAGAGTGAAGAAAAACCAATTTAAATAAAGTAGTTTTAATAGCATAAGCTGAATTATGCGTTTTTAAAAACATCAAATATTTCCTGAAAATTTCGGCAGAGTCTCCTTTGTAAATACTGGCCCCCAAACGGGATACAACATGAATAGTATACGAAATCAATAAAAAGGCATCCCCAAGCGGGAGCTAGCTCTTCGTCAATCGACGATCACAACCACACAAGCAATATAATATACAACGCCAAGGGCGAGGATCAAAACTCAAAAGGAAACTCAAAACCACAAGAAAACCACAGAAATATAACGCGCGACTCTAAGGTCGAAAGAATAACATCACTGGTCTCTATCTCAAAAATAAATACATGTTTGGTTGATGGAACTTCTAGATACAACAGAATAATGATATACAAGATATATAATGGGGGTACGATACAAGTAAACCCACCTACTAGCAAATCACCCGAAGGATACTATGCCCGCAAAGCCGTAATGAAACCTGTACGGCAATCCTGCAAGAAACTGGGGCACAACGGGGGTGAGTTGCCAACTCGTGAATAGAAAAACATCTACGAAAAGAAATCGCATAAATAACGCAACCTAGGTCAAAGATCAAATATATCCTCAATTATATATAACATGCAACCTATAACAAGGCTAGGGTAAATATCTAACCCGAGTATAATCTCATGTGCCCGTGCCAGTGCCTCGTGTAGCAATATATCATATGAATGAGGTATGAATGCATGGAAACAGAATACATGTAAATGAAGAACTGTTCTCATAATTTAGTGAGATTTCCTTTGTATTTTTAAAATGAGGTATCATAATGAAATCAGCATAAAACAATGCCTAGCATCGGCACAAAACGTAATCCTAATATCTCGATATCTCTGTATCACAGTCTCTGTACCTCAATATCTCGAAATCTCAATGTCTCAATCACAATATCTAGGGCGCCGTCAGTCCAGACCGGCCCCTACCATCCATCTCAAGACCACGACGGTATCCTCCGGATATCCGACGCGTCGGGTAAAATCACCGGTAGGTAGTGCTCCCCTGCCAGGCTCACATCGTCATCATCACGCGCTTCTTGCCCCGGGGTACCTTACCGGGTCAACCATATACCCGAAACGGTTCATCCGTCTCCTCGAATCGGGTCTCGAAATCCATCAGCAAACTCATGGTGGACGACTCATACATCATGGGAAAACCGCACTTTTTATTTTAAAAGAGAGAAAAGGTTTATTTATGTTTTTGCGGTTTTCCTCCAAATCCAGAAAATCTCATGGAAATCCGAATCCAAAACCTCAATAACACGTAAAATAGTGAATATATGCATGAGAATCCATGAATGCGGCATAACAATGAATAACAGTATGCATGAAGTAGCAGGTAATAACTACAATGTCTAAACTAACATATGAGGCAAGTACACTAATATCATGTCTAAACTATTAGCTAACAGGCTATGTCAAGCAATAATATTTTCTAAGGTGTATGTGACATGGCAATTACCGATGAAGATGTGTGTGAGCCGGCAAGTAAGTGTACGTGGTACATACGCATCATCGGTAATGGTGCTGGTGTCCTAACAGCATGATATCAATAATGGAGTATGAAACATAATATAAGCATGCGATGCGAAGCGAACCACAATAATGAGCTGGAGCTGAATACTAGACGCAACTATAACTAATCTGCATTAATCTAATATAAGTCCTACAATGGTGCCTTTTGAAATAATACGAATCATGGGGTTTTGAAAATAGGGGCTACGGTGTTTTATGAAAAGATACGTCTTTTGAAATATCCGTAGGATCCCTTGGGCTGTCTTTTAAAATACCCACGATTCGTTAGTTTTTGAAATAGGTAAGAATCGAATCTAATCTAACAACTAAACTAAACTAAAGGGCTAAACTAACAAGCTGGACTACAGGTAAGGAAACCGCCTAACATCTGAGTCGATCCATATACATACCTGTATATATATTAGTCGGTGATCCCGCCTCAATAATATCATATCCGATACCATATCTATAATCAGACATCCCAAGTCAAGAGTGCGGATCAATCATCAAGATATAGCTCGTACGTAAATCCGTCGTACGGCATCACCAAATCTGGGTACGGGTCAATATCATATTCCTCACACTATTCCTCTGGTATCCTCTTTATCCAAGATCATAGTCTAGGGTACTGACCTATGTCTAGTACAATACTAATATCCTCAATATACTCATGATATGACTACTGATCGAAAATCTCGTACAAACCGATATCGTCAGCACATATCATCATCAAGGGGTATACATCGCCCGATACGGCCTAATATCAATATCCTAGCATATCATGCCTCATATCATGATCACATGTCGACCATTTTATTTATAACACTCTTCACCCGTATCGCCGACCCAAGATCCGCTATAACACCAGGACGTACCTCAAGTACGAATCATGCCATATCACCGATATCACAACCACAAAACAAATCTCATCGACTCAGCTCAATCCCAAGTATCATCCTCAAATCTTTATGTGAACACATAGTCCCATACCCATGTGAACACATAACTATAAAGAATCCCATGAGCACATATAAATAGGAATGTATGCAAGTATGTATGTGTAGTGCAACACTACCCTAGGGTTCGCAACACTAAAATAATCCAACACACCAATATCCATCCTAAACATCGTTATTAATCCAAAATAACATATAATAATTGTTGGTGTGTTTACGCATCCGTATACACCACCACGGACTGCGGGGGTGCTATACGCCATCCACCCGACTTCTCCCCGTAGATATAAATCTACTCACCTGGTCCTCGCTCGCCGGTGCCGACGTCGCCACGCTCTTGCTTGTCGTCTCAAAGTCCACATGGGGGTACCTACATATCATAACGCACCGCATCACATTAAAATCCGACTCATGACCAAAACGACACACGAATCCCACATAGGTCAAAACCTATTGTTGCTTCCACTAATCAACCCAAAAACCCTCGACATCGGCGTACAAACGTCAGACCATCGAGAAAAACCCAAATACACTCATTTGCACATTCACGAACACTAATTTTAATATAAAATAGGTTAAAACTCACAAAAACCCCAAATTCACTTTAAAGGCCGTTTTTCCGAAGAACTAGCAAGCAAAATTTCCCGTTTTAGTACAAAACTCGACGTTTAAACAATTCTAGCGGCCATAATACTTATTAAATAACTTAAATAAGTCATATAACCTATAACCACAATTTAATCTCATCAAACTATATACGTTCAAAAAAAACTAGTTTGCAATTTTACCCAAATTTCAACCATTTTAGCAAAAATGCATAAACAACAATTTAGTTTGGATTTGCATGATCTAAAATATTAAAATACAATTTAAAATGTTAATAATACCATGGATACCTAATTAGATTTTTATCCCAATTGATTAATTAAATTCCCAAATCCTAGTTAACCGAATTAGTGTAATTATCACAATTTTTAAACTAACAATTAACAACTAGCTACTAACTTGTTTTAACAAGTCATAAGAGCTTAAATACATTACACAACCATACACCAATTTCACAAAACCCTAACTTGCATTCAAGTTCTTCTCTTGAATTTTCATCACACAAACCACAACAACCAATTTAACACTTATAAACAAAATCATATAAGCAACTAATCAACAAACAACCATGGAGCACAAAATTTATTCCTCACAAATCCATGATCAAACATGAAATCTAGATCTCCAAAATGAAATCCTTGCACCATGATCCATGCATCTAAGGCTATACTAAAATGGGTAAGAACTAGATTTAGATTTTGGGATTTTTTTGATGGGTATTTGATGAATTTTTTGAAGCAAAAGAGATGGAACAATGGGGGGGAGAAAGAGGGCTGTTGGTGCAGGAATTTTCGGCCAGCAAGGGAGTGCGGGGGAGGAGAGAGAGGGAGGTGGAGAAAAATGGGGAGAAAAAGACAAAGTCTACACCCCCTTCTTTCATTTCCCTTTTTCTTTTCTTTTCTTTTCTTTTGAAAGGTGAGGTAATTGGAGAGAGAGAGAGGGGGGGTGTCAAGGTGGGGCCGGCCATGTGGGGAGGGGGAGAGAGGGTGAGGTGTGGGTGTGTGGGTTAGGGAAAAAGATGAATGTATTACCCCAATTCCCATTAACACTAATTTCACCGAAAAAACCATTTTTCTTCGATATTTTCTAAACCGTTTTAGCAAACGATTTCATTTCAAAAACCACATGATAAAATTTTATTTAATGTTTTATGATGCACAAAATTTGTTTCAACTCATTCCAATTTGTAATTTTCCCTAATTAAATGTATTAGTGACGGCTTAAAATAATAATAAAATAAATTTTTTTCAGAAAATTTGAAATTTCACCAGTGGCTCAATAAACACCAAATACTAGCAATTACATAGCTAGAATATGTATATTTAATTTTATAATAAAGATATTTGCATTTTGACTTTTTACAGAAAACCCCCTTATTTTACCGTTTTTTCGAAATTTCACCGAAACGATTTTCAAAACGCTACAGGAAGCATCGTTGGCAGCGATGTATTCAGCCTCCATCATCGAGTCTGCCACGATTTCCTGCTTAGAACTCTTCTAATAAACCTCCCCTCCATTGAGGGTAAAGACAAATCCCGAGTGCGACTTAGAGTCGTCCTTATCACTCTGGAAGCTCAAATCGGTAAAGGACTCCACCTGGAGTTCTCTGTTACCATACACCAAGAACATCTCCTTAGTCTTTCTGAAGTACTTGAGAATGTTCTTCATAGCTGTCCAGTGACTCTCTCCTGGATCTTCTTGATACCTACTCACTACACTTAGTGAGTATGCTACATCTGGTCTGGTATATAGCATCGCGTGCGTGATAGAGCCTACTTCCGAAGCATAGGGTATCCCTTGCATGCGAACTCTTTCCAAATCAGTCTAAGGAGACATCTCTTTGGAGAGAGTGAGTCCAGAGATCGTGGGTAAATTCCCACGCTTGGATCTTCCATACTAAACCTCTTTAGTATGGTATCAATGTATCTGGATTGGGACAATCCCAGTATCCGTTTAAATCTATCTCTATAGATCTTAATCCCCAAGATGCAAGAGGCATCACCTAGATCTTTCATCGAGAATCTATGTGATAAGAAGAGCTTCACCGAGTGCAGCATATGAACATCATTTCCTATCAAGAGTATGCCATTCATGTACAATACGAGGAAGACAACCTTACTCTCTGCCACCTTCTTGTATATACAAGGTTCATCTACGTTCTTGATGAAGTCAAACTCTTTGACTACCACATCAAAACAGATGTTCCAACTACGCGATGCCTGCTTTAACCCGTAGATGGATTTATGCAACTTGCACACTTTTCCGCTGCTCACACTGTCTACGAAGCCCACTGGCTGAGTCATGTACACGCACTCTTCTAAATTACAATTTAGAAAGGCGGTCTTAACATCCATCTGCCAGATTTCCTAGTCATGGTATGCGGCAATGGCAAGTAGGATCCGGATGGACTTAAGCATAGTCACTGGAGAAAAGGTTTCATCATAATCCACACCCCGTCGTTGACGAAAACCTTTTGCAACAAGTCTAGCTTTGAAAGTCTCAACTTTTCCATCTACACGAAGTTTCTTCTTAAAGATCCATTTTCTCCCAATGAGTTTTACCCCTTCAGGAGCAACTTCCAAAGTCCATACTTTGTTGGTGTACATGGATTCCATCTCAGATCGCATTGCATCCAGCCATTTCACAGAGTCACCACTCATGATGGACCGCTCGAAGCTAGTCAGGTCATCATCTTCCTTGATGCAATCCTTGCTCCCACCATCAATGAGAAAACCGTAGTATCTCTCAGGTGGATGAGGAACCCTACTAGATCGGCGGAGCGGGTGAGGTTCGTCGAGAACTATAGAATACTCTGGTTCCACTAAATCTTCAGTTGTAGTTTGTGATGCTGGAACTTCCTCCAGCTCTACTTCTTCGCCACTAATTTCCTTTGCAAGAAATTCCTTTTCTAAAAAGGCGGCATGCTGAGAAACAAACACCTTTTATTCCTCAGGGGGTAGAAGATATGTCTTCGCGAATGCTTAGGATATCCAATAAACTTGCACAGAACTGATCTTGCCTCGAGCTTGTCTGGATTTTGCTTTTTATCATAGGCCAGGCAATCGCATATCTTAACAAAATTAAGATACGGTCTCTTCCCATCCCATATCTCATATGGAATGGTAGGAACTGATTTGGTTGGAACTCTATTCAATAGGTATACGGTTGACTCAAGCGCATACCCCCAAAAGGAAATAAACAACTCAGCGGAGCTCATCATAGAGCGCACCATATCTAATAGGGTGCGATTCCTCCATTCCGATACACCGTTGTGCTGTGGTGTATACGGAGGAGTAAGCTGAGAGAGAATTCCATTCTCTTTTAGATAGTCCAGGAACTCATTGCTCAAGTATTCTCCTCCTCGACCAGATCAAAGGATCTTAATACTTTTACCCGTTTGGTTCTCGACTTCGTGCTTATATGCTTTGAATTTCTCAAAAGCTTCAGACTGTGTTTCAACAGGCATATCTGTATCTTGAGAGATCGTCGGTGAATATAATGAAATATGAAGAACCATTCCTGGCATGTGTAGACATGGGACCGCATACATCACTATGTATCAGTCCTAAGAGTTTCGTAACTCTTTCTCCATGTCCACTAAAAGGAGTTTTGGTCATTTTGACTTTGAGACATGACTGGCAAATGTCATAAGATGAAAATTACACGGATTCAAATATCCATCCTTATGTAACTTAGCTAGTTGTGTCGCATTGATATGACCTAGTCTACAATGCCACAAGATGGATTCGTTCATTTCTGAACACTTCTTCTTGTGTGTGTTTTGTACATTGAGAACCGTTGTTTGTTTTAGAACGTATATGCCATTATTTAACGAGCCTGATCCAATCAACTTTTGATTCAGGAAGATGTTCAAAACATTATCTTGTACTAAAAAATTATATCCTTCTTTTCTTAATAAAGAAACTGATATAAGATTGCATATCAGGGTCGGTATGAAATAGCATTCGTTTAGAACCAATGTATTAGCATTTGTTAACACAAGGTGATATTCGCCAACAGCTTTGGCTGTAATATTTGCACCATTCCCTACTCTTATGGAATGATCACCCACTCCCAGTTCTCTACTTTTCCTTAGCCCATGTAACATATTACATATGTGGGATCCCGATCCGGTATCTAATACCCATGAGGTAGAGTGAACTGAAAAACAGTTCTCGATAACTAACACACCCGAAGAAGATGCATCATCATGCTTATTCTTCGTTTGGGCGGAATGAGAATCCGGATATGTCACTATTCACTGCTCAGTATTATAACATTTATAAGAAAGAACGGGACCAACGTCCCCCTGCTCAGTATAACTAGCGGTTTCGGTCAATACATCCATATTATTATCTTGATTAAGGCCTGACATGGTCGCTACCTGGAGAGAGAGAGAAGAAAACACTTTAGTGTTTGTTCTTGCAAGATTAGATTGGTTATTATCTTATCTAATCAGGATGGCTCCCACTGCTTTTATCAAATCTTCTTTCAAACCTTAAAAGCTAAGACTAGCCGGGATTAATTACACCGTACAAGTTTGCCAATCTTTCAGATAGGCTAGTGTTTGTATTTTGAGGGAGGTTCCCCGTGCTTTCGCAGGGACCTAATTAAAATAAACCTCATTTTCCTAGAGGCATAACCCCGTTAACACCTTACTAGACACCTACTTGATCGGTTAATTGTGATGTGTAAAACTTTCCCAGGAGTAACTCTTACTCGTAGTGGGTATCAGGATCCAGCTATCTCATAGAAGATATGCAATCTCATTACAAATTTCAACAGTTGAAATTCCCGATAATACTTTTGCCCCTAGCGTCCTATGACCTTGACGGAGGTCAACAAACCATAGGCTACTAGTCAAGTTCAACCCGTCATTTCCGGATTGAATTAAACCCACCCGCACGATCCTTGACTGAGGTCAACAAGATCGTACGACAACCCTAAAACAATCGCATCATATGCATCAGATATATACTAGTCAGCTACCGCACACTATGCCTTGACGGAGGTCAACAAACGAAGCACGGATACTAAGTAGGACTTATCTGAAATGACGGAGGGCTGCGTCCGGTTTTTATGAAAACCTTTTACGTAATGAACTTGATATTGTTGTAGAAACAAGTGATTTTTGAAAAGGAGTATTTTTGAGGCTTTTACTAGTTTAGCAAAACAGGTCACTCCCGGTGAAGCGATCTCGGCTCTTTCCTTATCGAATAAGGTGCAGGATATTTCACAAATACCGCTATGCAAAGCAAGAACTATAGAAACAATAAAAAACGAAACCGAGTTAGTTGTAGCATCTGCTGGTTTTGCTAAAGAGGTCACTCTCGGTGAAGGGATCTCGGCTCTTTCTTTATCGAATAAGGTGCTGGATATTCTAAAAGGAATACCGCTATGCAAAGCAAAAACTAGTGCTACCCCTTTTTTTATAAATTTGATTCTACAACATCTTTTAGGTTTCTTTTCTTTCATTAATCTCATTAATGACGTCCCATCATTTATGCTTCCTAAGCATCACAGAAGAAACGAAAATACAACGTACGCTTATGCCATCCGCATTCGCCACAGTGTCCCGTTATGCACCGTTAGGTTACTTAACTAATGGCATACCGGGGCGGGACTAGCGCGGGTGCAAAACATAAGCAACGTTTATTATATATCATATATATAATAATAAAGTATTCGTCTCACGCATATCAAATGATCACATCATAGAATATCAGCAGCAGAAGATAACATATGAAATATTGGATATACTAGGAGGTCCGTGTTTTATTTTGAGCCTGTATAAAACATGGATTCTATGGTCGCGATGAATAGCCAAACCAACATCACTAGACCCCTACGAGAGCGTCAGTCAACCCTACCTATTCTATGGTTCGGAGACCCGGTCTCGACTCCTCGAGATAGCCTCCCACTGGACCCTATAACCCAGTTACTTGTGCTCCCCTCCTTAGGTTTATCCTAATGCGGAAAAGTAAATAATATACAATGGTGACATCATCCACTCCCCGGAAGTGCCCCAATAAAAGAATATTACATACAATTGAATTTTACATGAATGAAAATGAAAAAACTCTCATCTCACATAAAACCCCCGGCTATTCAAATCACGACGATCCAATATAACATATCACAGCAACACATAACATCACATGTCATCAACGTAAGTAAATATTCGTATCCCAATTGTCGTTGATGTATAGCAACGAAACCGGCGATACACCACATATTACATTTACGGTCGAAGAAAAGAAAGTGAAAAACTACAACATTTGGAATCCACAATCACCTTAGATATCATAAACCCAAAATATCACATATTACAGATTTCATGCCTAACTATATGAATTCCACATATTGTATCACATTCCAGAAAAAGCTAGACGACGTTAAACATTCTGATCGAACCAACAAACACCTAAAATTTCCCAAAAGCTCAACACTTAAGTGTAGTTTAAAAATATTCAGTACATGGCACAGTGCCAATGAACCAGCCGTAGAAGGGTCAACCAATGCCTCAACTGTGGCACCGCTGAACCACCACAAACCCTAGGGTTTAGTGGCGGTTCTGACGGTCACAGAATCGAGTTAAGGTTTTGTTAGTGTATATGCCCTAGAGGCCATTACTGTATCTACTAGTTTGTATATTACTTAATGGAAGCTTGGGATATTCACAGTTGTATAGACAATCTTACTCAAAATGGTAGTATTCTACTTGGTTTGTTTCTACTTTAATATGTGCATGTGTTTCTTTTAGCATATCGCTTATACATATTAGTAGAGCCCTTAGGATCTTTGCTTGATTACCAGCATTGTGATGGCAGTCACACTTGTAGGGCTGGGTACTCTACAAGCACATCCTTATACAGGTCCCTAGTCGTAGGATTATCGAGACAGGGCATCGATACTCCGAAGTAGACTAGCGTATACGCTTCTCATCCCAGCAGGGGAGATGGTCTGTCCCACAGCCATTAGTATGTCGTACTGGAGATAGTATGCAGGTGCTCGTTAGGTTACGAATACACTGGATAGGACTCGTCGGGAACTATTGGTTGGTACTATACCTATCGTCAGATAGCAGTTCCCAGGTGATAGGAGTACAGCTTAGTCCGTCGACTTGACATTGCTACTTCGCCTCGAGTGTGCTCCCACTGTACTTTGATTACTACCTTACCATGGCTCAAAGGAGTCGTGCAAACAGGTAGTGGTTGGGTGCAGTCCCGAAGCACTTGGAGGCAGTAGCGGTTAGATAGGATTCGACTTTCCCGGTATTGGGGATTGATATCGCGCAGTGTCTTGGAGAGCCATTACACAAAGTCCCTGGCCACGGCAAGCGGGAATTACTGGTAGTGTTTCCAGTAGTTTCTCAGGGTGTTCTTGGCTACACTCCGGCATGACTTGTATCGCTGTTAGGGGTATGACATTTACCGCCCCCCTAGGTCCGACATGCGATACTCTCAGAAGAACAGACCGGACTGTACGGAGATTGTCACATTCAGGCTCAGTAGGAGTTCAGATGGGTTCACCTCATCGGTCTTCTTATCGGCATCTACCTGGGGACCGTTACGTACAGCTAGTACCGCTTGCGTCCTGTGGTTAAAACCACTTCCAGCGTAGCGTCGAGTCTTTAGAGTCCCATACAGAGGGTTGTTCGCCTTTGGGCAAAAGAGAGTAGAGGTCGCATGGGTTTTCGACAAGGTTCGTTCACATACGCGCACTTGTGCACGTTTGATGTCCGAGCAGTAATTACTAGCGGGCTTCGGTTTAAGCCAGATCCTAGTATTTGTTTTGGGATTGGTTTTGTCTCATTGTATTCATGTTCCTCCGAACACGGATGCGGTTTTGTTTGCACAGTTGACAGAGGCAGAGGAACCTCATTAGGGTTTTTGACCGTTGACTTTTTCTAAATCCTAATGAGAATGAGAAATATGATTAATAATATTAATTAAGGATAATTGTGCCATGGTTAGGGTTGGGTTGACCATTTGACTTGTTGACTTTTGTTGACCATGATGATTTCTTTTGCAAAGATGCTTCTTGAAGCTTGCATTAGCATTTAATGTGAAATGATAATGGTCACATCAACTAACCATCACAATTTTCCTAATTATTATTATTATTCTCATAATCTCTCATATGAGAGCAAGGTTGGGATTATTCTCTCATTCTCTCTTGCTTATTCTCTCTCTTGCAAAGCTCTCCCTCTTCCTCTCTCTCAAAGCTCTCTTGTTTCATGAGTTGAAAAACATGAGCTTTGTGAGATAAAACCATCAAGAAAACTCTCTACTCATTCTAAGGTTCTTAGTCTAGCAAGCCAAGCACTCTAGTTACCTCTTGGTTGAGGTAGGAGCTCAAGGTAGAGGCCTTCGGGTGGATCTTTCTTCGGCAAAGAGAAGACGCAGAGGAGGTGCCGTCTACACCACTCCAAGGATCTAGCAACAAGGAGGACCACAACAAGAAGAGAAGGAGTTCAAGAACTAGGTATAACCATCTTACCTAGTAGCTAGAACTTATAGTTAATTCGTTAGTTTTTGTTTAGCAAAGATCCTTCATGGTTAGTCTATGTTTTCTTGTGATAAAAATCCGTTTTTTACTCTTTCCGCCTCCCCGTAAGCATCGGGGTGGGTTACATTGATTTACAGTGGTATCAGAGCCAGGCTAAACAACAACTAACATGTTAGCAAAGTCGTTAGAACTTCGATCGCGAAAAAAATCCTGAAAACACACCGAAACTTGTATTTTCTGTCGATTTTTAAAATAGGCCTAAAAATAATTTCTGTGACATGAAAAATACAAGCAGGCTTTTTAGAGAAAACTGAAAAAATTTGGGCGCCTGAATCACTCATAATACCGCGGATCCGCGGCCGATCCAAGCGATCCGCCGCGGATCCGTGGCCGAGTCAACTCGGCCGCGCACCAAATTTCTTTTGGAGTTCTCTGGGTTTGTTTTGTGTATTCTGGGAATTTTTATTTCTGCCCAGATTTGTCAGAGTACTGGATTTTACTTAGGGTAGTTTCAAATTGGAATATTGATCGAAATTCTATAAACTTTAGCTGATTGATTATATCTGTGATGTGATATATGTACTGAACATCGACTAATCGCTATACGTCGATTTGTGGGGGTTGTACATATCTGTGATCTGTGATGTTGGAGTGTGTATATGAACTTGTTGGATTGTCATGGATGAATAGCCGGGGTTGTGAGATGAGTGTTTATTTATCTTTCATTTGATGTAAATTGTAAATTTATGTAATATTATTTTTATAGCCGCACATCCGGGTTGAGGTTGTAGCCGCTATTGTATATTATTTCTTTTACTGTTTTTTCTCCTAGGATAGACCCAAGGTGGGGTGCATAAACTACCGGGTATTTTGGAGTGCCGAGTGGCCTACTCACGTTGTTGAGGGAGGTTGCTTTACTTTGGGTACTTGGTGGGTAGTTTGCCGCACCCGTAGGGATCTAGGGTAGGGTTTGGCTATTCATCGCGACCGTGTAATCCGTCTTTCGTTGCAGGCTCGAATGAAACGCGGATTCCTAGCATATCCAATGTGTTCATCTATGATCTGGAATGGCCATCATTGCATCTGACGAATATATATATCTATATATGATATCTAGTAGGCGTTGCTTATGTTTTGCATCCACGCTAGTCCAGCCCCTGCTCTGTCGTTAGTTAAGTAACCTAACGGGTGATGACGGGGCCCCGTGGCGAATGCTGATGGCATAAGCGTACGTCATATTTTCGTTGTTTTCTGCAATGGTAGGATTAATTGATAGGACGCATTAAATTAATGCAAAGAAAATAAACCAAAGTGAAATCGTTGAAACAATTTCAAAACCACTCGGTTTTTTCCAAAACAGAAAACTTTTTAAAACGCGGAGCTTAAACCACTCCTTTTAAAAGCTATCAAGGTTCCTTCGATTATATCATGTTCATTACGTTCACGGTTTCGCCAAAACCATTCATAGCCCTCCGTCATTTCATATGAATATTCAATAGTATTCAAGCTATGTTTCTTGACCTTCGTCAAGGCATAGTGATTGGTAGCTGTTGGGTATTCATATGTAGCATAGATAGATGCGTTGGTTTGGGACAGTCGTATTACCTTGTTGACCTTCGTCTAGGGTATATACGGGTGGGTTAAAATTAACTTGGACAATGATGGGTAGAACTTGACATGTGACTTATGATTTGTTGACCTTCGTCAAGGTCATAAGAGCATGGGGCAAAAATCCACCTCGGGAGTTTCTAAAGACACTGAAACTTGTTAGTGCTGCATACCATTTGGAGTTTGATAATGTTGGTAGGATTCCTTCAGCATTATCTCACAATGATATTTGGATCCCAATCCTACTGTGAGTGTCCGCTACTCCTCGGGAAACTTTTCACTTAACGATCAATGCTATAAACCAAGTAGGTGTTTAGAAAAGTGTTAGCGGGGCTACACCCATAGGAAAAAGAGGTTATTTAATTAAGGAACTTCGCGAAAGCGTCGTAAAACCTCCCTCGAAGTACCGACACCAGCCTGGCTGAACGATTAAGCAAGTATTGTACGGTGAGATCAATCCCGACTAATTCTTCTTTTATGGTTTGAGGAAGGATTCGAGAAACAGCGGGAGCCATCCTGTTTAGATAAACTAAAAAACCAATCTAAACTTGCAAGAGCATCATGCTAAGTGTTTTCTTCTCTCTCTTAATTGCAGCGACCCTGTGACCAAGCATAGATTACATCTAGATAATAAAATGACCGAATCTGACTGTAATGATTGGCAAAGGTCTGTCCAGATGTCCATTACCCATGACAAGCTGGGACACCTCTTAACTAATCAAACCCCTGCCGTCTCAGGACCAGTTTCCCTTGTCACGGATATTGATATCCGTAAGACATCGGAAAAAGACTGTGCGAATGCCAAGTGCCTCATGTTGGCCTCAGTTGATGGTGCAAACCAGAGGCAGCACGAGAAGATGGACTTAGTTTCTATCTTCCTCCATAACAAAGATTTATATGGAGAGCAATCTCGTATCGCAAGATAAGAGACCTCGAACAAATTGCTTCAAGCAAGGTTGGCTGTCGGGTCATCTGCAGGGGACACCATCCTTACAGAGACTAGCTATTTTGATGAGCTCACGGACCTGAAGAACGGGTCAAATACTGACTTGATTCTACAGTCTCTACCTTCTAATTATACCCTGAAGGAAACCAGGGAAGAAGAACGAAAGTGAAGGGCAAAAGTTTCGGGACTGGATGTAGTGAAGGAGGGTCGTTCCTATTGTTACGGGAAAGGACATTGGCAGAAGGGTTGCAGGGCTTTGAAAGCCAGTAGCCAGGATTCAAAGCATGTTGTGGCTTCGGCTTCGGCTTCGGGTGTGTTTGTAATAGAAAATTGTATGTCAATTAACCCTACTTCCTAGGTACTGGATACCGGATCAGGATCTCACATCTGTAATTCATTATAGGCTTTGAGAAACCGTAGAGTTATCAGGATAGGTGATATGACTCTCATGGTTGCTAACGGAATGACCGTGGACGCTGAATCCGTAGGGGAATATCACCATGGTTTGACAAGTGGGCAGATATTGATTTTGCGTAACTGTTTGTATGTACCTAGTATGGCTTGTAATATCATATCTGTATCCATACTTTCTAAGGGCCTGTTTGGTTTGAAGGATTTTATAGGATTCTTGAGTTTTGGATTTGTGGATCCTAGGATTCACAAGTTTTGTGTTTGGTTGGCTTGGATTACAAACATGGATTTGTATGGATTGTGTTATGGGGCCCACAAAAAAGATGGATTCCAAAATCCTTGAAAAATGAATGGATTCTTAAGGATTTCTCACTATTTGGTGGCCCCCACATGTACTTTAGTTATTAAAAAAATTCCTCCTCTCTCTATTTCTCTCTAAAATCATCAAATCCAAATTCCATTTTCTTTTCACCAACCAAACAAAGATTACAAGGATCTATAAATCCAATACTAGGAATCCAATACCAACCAAACAACAAATTACCAAATCGAGAAATTTTCAACCATACTATTTTGGAATCCAAATTTCATAATCTTGGAACCAAACAGGCCCAAAGGAAGGATATGATTTTACTTTTGTAAGCGATATGGTCCACATCCACCTAAATCAAGTTCAGGTTGGTTCAGGTATATTAGAAAACGGAATATACGTACTGAATCAAGCTAAGGTTTTCAGTGTCCAGAACACACTGAAAAGAAAGTCTCCGGAAACAAATCAGGATTTCTTATGGCATTGTAGACTGGGTCACATTAATGAGACACGGTTAAAAAAGTTACATAAAGAGGGATACTTGAATCCGTTCGAGTATCAGTCTTATGCTACTTATGAATCTTGTCTCATGGGAAAGATGACAAAGACTCCGTTCACTGGACACGGAGTAAGAGCGAGCGAGCTCTTGGGACTCATACACAGTTATGTGTGTGGTCCAATGTCTACACATGCGCGAAGTGGTTATTCATACTTCATTACTTTTATGGATGATTTCTTTAGGTATGGACATGTCTTCCTGATGAAGCATAAATCCGAGGCCTTTGAGAAATTTCGGGAATACAAGAATGAAGTTGAAAAACAAACAGGCAAATGTATCAAGATATTGAGATCTGATCGAGGTGGTGAATACTTAAGTGCCGAGTTTCTGGGCTACTTAAAAGAGAATGGAATTCTCTCTCAACTTACTCCTCCATACACACTACAACACAACGGTGTATCGGAAAGACGGAATCGAACTCTATTGGATATGGTTCGTTCCATGATGAGTAAGGCTGATTTACCGCGATCTTTCTGGGGTTATGCACTAGAATCAGCTGCATATCTTTTGAACAAGGTTCTAACCAAGACTGTGCCTACCACTCCATATCAGATGTGGAGTGGGAAGAAAACCTGTCTTAAGTATCTTAAGACATGGGGATGTCCAGCTTTTGTAAAGAGGCAGCATACGGAAAAGCTCGAGGCACGCTCAGTACTGTGTAAGTTTATGGGATACCCCAAGAACTTCAGGGGGTATCTTTTCTATTCCACAGAGGAACAAAAGGTTTTTGTTTCTCAGCATGCCCATTTCTTGGAAACTGAATTTTTAGAAAATCAGATAAGTGGGAGTGCAATAGAACTGGAAGAAATTCCAGAACCACAAGCTATTACTGAAAGCTTGGTAGAACCAGAAGTTTCAGGAGAACCGGACATCCCAGCGCCACTCCGCAGGAGTAGTGGCAGTCTCATCCGCCTGAGAGACACTACGATTTCTCATAGACGGGGATCAAGAGGATTGCGTCATTGAAGATGATGAACCTTCTAGCTTCCAGCAAGCCATTCAGAGCGGTGACTCAGTAAAATGGCTGGATGCAATGCGGACCGAGATGGAGTCCATGTACACCAACAAAGTTTGGACTTTGGACATTGCTCCAGAAGGGGTAAAACCCGTAGGCTGCAAGTGGATCTTCAGAAAGAAGATTGGTGTAGATGGGCAGGTTGAAACCTATAAAGTTAGACTTGTTGCAAAGGGTTTTCGTCAAAGACCTGGTTTGGACTATGATGAAACCTTTTCTCCAGTGGCTATGCTCAAATCCATTCGGATCCTTCTTGCCATTGCTTCCTTCCACGATTATGAGATCTGGCAGATGGACGTAAAGACGGCTTTTCTAAATGGAAATTTGGAAGAGTGCGTCTATATGGATCAGCTTGAGGGTTTCATTCAGAGTGGGAGCAGCGGTAAAGTGTGCAAGTTGCTTAAGTCCATTTATGGACTGAAGCAGGCATCACGGAGTTGGAACATCTACTTTGATGATACTGTCAAAGAATTCGACTTTATCAAAAATCCGGATGAACCATGCATATACAGTAAGATTGTAGGGAGAACTGTGGTATTCCTCGTCTTGTACGTGGATGGCATTCTCCTAATAGGAAATGACATTCCTATGCTACAGTCAGTCTAAGGATTCATGTCACAGAGGTTCTCCATGAAGGACCTAGGCAATGCCAACTACATTCTGGGGATCCAGATCTATCGTGATAGATCTAAGAGGATGTTGGGACTTTCGCAGTCCAGGTACATCGACACCATACTGAAGAGATTCAGTATGGAAGATTCAAAGCGTGGTAATTTACCGGCTTGTCACGGAATCACCCCCTCCAAAGAGATGTCTCCCAAGACTGATTTGGAAAGGGCTCGCATGTCATCTATACCCAACGCATCTGCGGTAGGCTCTATAATGTATGTGATGTTGTGTACAAGACCAGATGTAGCATGCGCATTAAGCGTTGTAAGCCGATATCAGTCGGACCCAGGGGAGAAACACTGGATAGCAGTAAAGAACATTCTAAAGTACCTGAGAAGGACTAAGGAGATGTTCTTGGTGTATGGCGGAAATGACCTCCAGATCGAGGCCTTTGCTGACTCCAGCTTCGAGAGTGATAAGGATGACTCCAAGTCCATATCGGGTTATGTCTTTACCCTCAATGGAGGGGCGGTTTGCTGGAAGAGCTCCAAGCAGGAAACCGTTGCTGACTCAACTATGGAAGCGGAGTACATAGCTGCTTGCGATGCCGCAAAGGAAGCTGTATGGATGAAGAAGTTCCTCACGGAACTTCAGGTGGTTCCTACCATTGTTGATCCAATACAGCTGTATTGTGACAACAACGGCGCTATAGCTTTAGCGAAGGAACCCAGGTCCCATCAGAAGTCCAGACACATTTTGAGGCGGTACCACATGATCAGGGAGATCGTAGATCGCCGGGAGATCGATGTGAGGAGAGTAGATTCGGAGAATAACACTGCAAATCCACTCACGAAGGCCATACCCCAGACTCAGTTCGAGCGGCTGATCGAGATGATAGGTCTTCGATACGCCAGTACATGGCCATAGTGCAAGTTGCAGATTGTTAGTGTATATGCCCTAGAAGCCATTACTGTATCATACTAGTTTGTATATTACTTAATGGAAGCTTGGGATATTCAAAGTTGTATAGACAATCTTGCTCAAAATGGTAGTATGCTACTTGGTTTGTTTCTACTTTAATATGTGCATGTGTTTCTTTTAGCATATCGCTTATACATATTAGTAGAGACCTTATGATCTTTGCTTGATTACCAGCATTGTGATGGCAGTCACACTTGTGGGGGCTGGGTAATCTACAAGCACATCCTTATACAGGACCCTAGTCGTAGGATTATCGAGACAGGGCATCGATACTCCGGAGTAGAGTAGCGTATACGCTTCTCATCCCTGCAGGGGAGATGGTCTGTCCCACAGCCATTAGTACATCGTAGTGGAGATAGTATGAGGGTGCTCATTAGGTTACGAGTACACTGGATAGGACTCATCGAGAACTGTTGGTTGGTACTATACCTATCATCAGATAGCAGTTCCCAGGTGACAGGAGTACAGCTTAGTCCGTCGACTTGATACTGCTACTTCTCCTCGAGTGTGTTCTCACTGTACTTTGATCACTACCCTACCACGGCTCAAAGGAGTCGTGCAAACAGGTAGTAGTTGGGTGCAGTCCCGAAGAAGTTGGAGGCGGTAGTGGTTAGATAGGATTCATCTTTCCCGGTATTGGGGGTTGATATCGCGCTGTATCTTGGAGAGCCATTACACAAAGTCCCTGGCCAGGGCAAGCGAGAATTACTGGTAGTGTTTCCAGTAGTTTCTCAAGGTGTTCTGGGCTACACTCCGGCATGACTTGTACCGTTGTTAGGGGTCTGACGTTTACCGCACCCTAGGCCCGACATGTGATACTTTCAGACGAACAGACCGGACTGTACGGAGATTGTCACATTCAGGCTCAGTAGGAGTTCGGATGGGTTCACCTCATCGGTCTTCTTATCGGCATCTACCTGGGGTCCGTTACGTACAGCTAATACCGCTTGCGGCCTGTGGTTAAACCCACTGCCAGCGCAGTGTAGAGTCTTTAGAGTCCCACACAGAGGGTTTTTCGCCTTTGGGCAAAACAGAGTAGAGGTCGCATGGTTTTGCGACAGGGTTCGTTCATGTACGCGCACTTGTGCACGTTTGATGTCCGAACATTTATTACTAGCGGGATTTGGTTTAAGCCAGATCCTAGTATTTGTTTTGGGATTTGTTTTGTCTCATTGTATTCATGTTCCTCGGAACACGGATGCGGGTGTGTATGCACAGTTGACAGAGGCAGAGGAATCTCATTAGGGTTTTTGACCGTTGACTTTTTCTAAACCTTAATAAGAAAGAGAAATATGATAGTTAATATTAATTAAGGATAATTGTGCCATGGTTAGGGTTGGGTTGACCATTTGACTCGTTGACTTTTGTTGACCATGATGATTTCTTTTGCAAAGATGCTTCTTGAAGCTTGCATTAGCATTTAATGTGAAATGATAATGGTCACATCAAATAACCATCACAATTTTCCTAATTATTATTATTATTCTCATATTCTCTCATATGAGAGTAAGGTTGGGATTATTCCCTCATTCTCTCTTGCTCATCCTCTCTCTTGCAAAGCTCTCCCTCTTCCTCTCTCTCAAAGCTCTCTTGTTTCATGAGTTGAAAAACATGAGCTTTGTGAGATAAAACCATCAAGACAAATCTCTACTCATTCTAGGGTTCTTAGTCTAGCAAGCCAAGCACTCTAGTTACCTCTTGGTTGAGGTAGAGCTCAAGGTAGAGGCCTTCAGGTGGATCTTTCTTCGGCAAAGAGAAGACGCAGAGGAAGAGCCGTCTACACCACTCCAATGAGCTAGCAACAAGGAGGACCACAACAAGAAGAGAAGGAGTTCAAAAACTAGGTATAACCATCTTACCTGGTAGCTAGAACTTATAGTTAGTTCGTTAGTTTTTGTTTATCAAAGATCCTTCATGGTTAGTCTATGTTTCCTTGTGATAAAAATCCGTTTTTTACTCTTTCCGCCTCCCCGTAAGCACCGGGGTGGGTTACATAGACTTAAAGGTTTCGTTCTTCTAGAGGGTCCACCGCATCACTTGCACGATATTTGAATGTTCTTTAACTAAGGAAAAATCCAGCTCTTGAAAATTTTCAGGCAAGGGTTAAAGTGGGTATTTGATATCCTTCGAACTTTTTAACACCGTCTAAATTAACCCGAAAACAAACTAGAATTACGAATACGAAACACTCTGAATCGCCTCTGTAAAAAGACAACAACACATGCAAATTTAGCAAAAACAAACAACACCTGAAGTACCAAACTCTAGCAACTGGAATACTGTAAAAATTTCAACCCGAAACTCCTTCACAAAACCGAGGAGGCCGGTTTTTTGTCTTTGGTGCTCGGCCAAAATCCAAGGGGAAGAGTTGAAATTTCTACGGAGTTCATATTGTATCACATACATATTCTGCAACTGTTTAAAAAAAAAAATTACACTCAAAAATTTTCGACAGAAACTATGGTTCGTAGTTGTTTCGGTTTCGTAATCCTACAAGATCCATCTAATTCTTTAGCTAGGCTTTGATACCGTAGCAAGGTTTCGGGTGGCATCATCCATTCCAAATTAAAAAATATTTGTTCTAAATAACCCTAACCCTAGGTTCTTAACTAGAGAATCATACGGAATCGATAAAGCAAACATCTTTACTACTAAGTGATAGGGATTTCAACCATTGTAGTTTGTTCCTTCGCTTCATAAACTCCGAGTAGTGGTCCCTTCGCTGCGATCAATAAACTCCTGGACTCTTAAGAGGCTCCACAAGTCGTATGATGCATCCTTGCTTGTAGTCTTCGAAATCCGAGACGATCTACTTCAGGAAACACAGACTCAAGCTATCTCTTGACTAAGTAGGAACTAGTGAAGCTAAAAAACTAATTTATACGGTTAGTATAGAAGAGGATGATGAAGTAGGAATTTTTCTCTCTTTAGTTTTCTTTTTCTTACGATTTTTTATCCATAAAGAAAAAGCAAGAAAAGCTTTTTGAGGAAGAAGAAGATGAAGTGATAAAATAATTTTTGTGAGCTTAGCTTAGAAATGAAACCATGGTGAGTTAGTAAATATCATGGCTAACTCACGTAGAGAATAAACAATGGGCTAGGGTTAAAGTTAGGTTAACAAATATCTTAGGCTTGACAAAAGAGTGGACCAAGTCAACTAAGAAAAATATGTTTGCAAAAACCCACAATTTTGATTTATCAAAAATAAAATGTAAACCCTAATCTTAACCCTAGCATGGTATAATTCTCTCACATTCATGTTGCATGTGTAACCTTGCATGTTACAATTATACATATCTCATATATATAATTTTGTAACAAAAGAAAAGAATACAATTAACATATATCACATATATATCAATGTATCATCAAGTGATAAAAAGTAATTCTTAAGTGAGCATATATTAGTTAATGTAATTTAATATATCAAATATATAATAATACATTAAATTATTGAATCAACACTTGATCCGATAATCCGGCTATATCACATATAACCGATTAATATAAAATGTATCATTTCATCGAATCAACACTTGATCCGATGACCCGGCTATATTACATACAACCGGCCGATAACACATATCGGGAGAATAGAATACAGTATCACATGTCATATTAATCTCAGTCCCGCACATATCTCATATGTGCTCCTACTCCGTTTCGCCTGTGCCAGGAAACCTCTGTGTAGGACTCTTAAGACTCGTCAATACGCCGGTAGTAGGTGATGATCATATCAAACACCCACAAGCTGCAAGCGGTCAGCTAAACGTAAGAGCCACCCAGGTATTGTGTGATCAGAAGATCAACAAGCGAGCCTGCACACACTCCTGCGAATCCAATCAGTAACACTACCGTACAGTCCGGTCTCTTCGTCTGATGTGTCGCATATCCAGTCTAGGGGTCGTAAACGTCAGACCCCAGTAACTGATAAGTCGTGTCGATGTGAACCTCATAACAGGTCGAGAAACTACTGATAACACTTACCAGTAGGTCTCCATATCATCCCTAGCCAGGGACTTTCAGTTATAGCCAATCGAACACAGCACAACATCAACCCCTAATACCGGGAGAGATGAAACCCCTCCTATTGCTCATTGCCTCCATGTGATTCGGGACTGTACCTAAAAGCCATCGTTTTGCATGTTCTCATGAACGTGGTAAGGTAGAAATCAAAGTACAGTGGGAATCACACAAGACTCCATGACGATCTCGGGTCTACAGACTAACCTGTACCAGTGTCACCAGAGAATTGCTATCTGATGATAGGTATAATACCATCTAGGAGTTCTCGGTGAGTCCGTTCAGTGTACCCAGTCTCCACTGATCATCCGTATACCATCTTTGATGTCAAACACCAATGGATATGGGATCATCCATTACCCATCATATGGGTCAAGATGCGTATACGCGAGTCTACTCTGGAGTATCGATGCCCTGTCTCGATACACCCTCGACTAGGAACAATTATAGGATCTACTCGTGGACTACCCTGGCTCCACTAGTATGATCTGCATCATAGTCCTAGTAGTCAAGTACATATCCTAAGGGTTTTATCAATATGTGAGAGTAAGACAGTAATACAATACAAGTCAACTTGTTTAGACAAAGTGATTCCAGATAGCATACTATCGTGTCGAGCAAGAAAGTCCTCTCTATATATATCCAAGCATCCACTATAATATACATCATATGTACAATAATGGCCTCTAGGGCATATACATAACTACCAGTTGACACACACATGAGAGAGAGTGGGAAGTGGTTTGTGTCATGTTTAACCATGACATGGTTAAAAATGGAAGAGACACAATTCTTTTCTCAACACAAGTGATTGATCCGTTTCCGTGTCGTGTATAGAATGTTTCACAACCAAAGAAATTTACACCGTAATCAACTGACGGTGTCTATTGTAGTTTCGTCAATGAGAACAAATCGTAAACTGAGATAGTGTGATTTGCTCGCTATTTTTTTAGTTGAGTCGAAAATTAAAAGATAAAAGAAAATTGATTTAAGATTTATGAAATTTAGTTTCAAGAATCATCGGAAACTAGATCTAAAATCAAGAATTAATAAAGTTCAAGAAGATATCCAAATCGAATGAATTATCAAGATTTGTAAAGAGGCTTGTTGGAATCGATCCAATCGATAGTGATGATGAAGAATTATGATTACAAATTCTTATCTATTGATGATTTGTTGCTAGATCGATGATGATCAACGAGAATTAGGGATCTATTGAAGAAACTAGGGTTTCTCCATCATCATCCCTTGTTCTTTCGTTGATTATCATTCAAATTCTAGCCTCTAGGAAATTCAATCATCGATCGTTGATCTCTAATTTGGAGCGAAAACAATCAAGAAAGCATCTCGCTCGAAACTAGGTTATCGTTGATTCAATTTCCTAAAGTTTACAAAACTCATAAGACTTAAGAATCGTTCAAGAATTTAATCATCATCATCTATCTATTTTCTCGATTCCTCTACAAGCGGAGTTTTCACTCAAACATCATGAAAAAGGTAACAATCAAGAATTGATAACTCTTTATAATGCTCAAATGTAAATAAAAGCAAGATAAAATTTTTTCACCTTTTATTATTCGATGTTTCATTACAATACACTCAAAGACTACAAGATTTTGAGGAGAGAACTCGATCGTCGAACTAGCTTCGCATCGTCTTCTTGAGTCGCGGATCGTCGTGGATCACTTGCTCGGATGAAAATCGGTGTTGCTTCAAAAAGGCTTGTTGAATGCTTGCTTGAATCGGTACTCGATGATCTTTATTTGGATCAAATTGTGTCACTCAATTTGTGTAGAATTGATTTGGATCTCACTAGAATTTTACCCTCAAAATGATGAACAACCAACTCATGAAGCCTTATGTCCCTTTTATAGTGTTTCACTTAAGCTTCCCCTAGAAGCTATGTTTAGCTTCCTTTAGAAGCTAAGCTAGGATTAGCTTCCCTTGTAAGCTTGGTAGTTGAGGAGAAGCTTCTAGATTAAGGTAGTTAGCTAGCTTCCATGAGAAGCTTGGTAGGTATTTAGCTTGCACAAGAATCTTGGCTGTTAGAAGGGAAGCTTCTTGAGAACTCTAGGAACTGAAGCGTCTTGAAGAAGTTTGCCATTTGAAAGGAGAGCTCTGAGAAAGTATTTTGCCAATGATGAGTTAACACGGCCGCGGATCCGCGGCGGATCGCCTGACTCGGCCGCGGATCCGCGGCTTTTGGTGCATTCTTTTCATGAAACTTTCAGGTTGATTTGGTGCCGATCCTTAGGGCCTTGTTTTATGTCAGGAATCTTTTTATACTTTCTTGTTCTCTACAGTCTTGGACTTGGCGTATTTTATCAGCACTTTTATCAGTTCCGGTTCTTTTTCCTGGAATTTCCTGCACACAATCTCGAGACAAGTGTTGCGATATACAAAGATCATGCGTGCAATAATAAACACTCAATTTCCCTCAAAATGCTGGTTATAATGTATAACACATGTTATTTGATATTTTACAGACAGATTGCTAATATGTGATATATTTATACCAAACACCTTTAGATGATTGCAAAGAATAGGGAAATTGATGTGTTAAAAATGCAATATTTTCGACTGATCAAATTCCCCCAAACTTAATTTTGGTCGTCTCGAGCAAATTTGTTTTATTTAAGAGAAGGAGAAAATAAAGAAAAAGAAAAACTAACTAGCACACTTTCGTAGGCAACACGATTGCACCGAGCACGTGCAACAAGCCTTTACACCTCTAGGTGTCCCTAGTAGGAGGAGTATTGTCTCCTGAGGGTTTTCAGCAGATTGCACCCACAAAATACTATAATAAAAGGAAGGCCGTGAAAGTTACATATAAAGATAAGAATTGTAAAAAAAAGACTTTGAAAATTAGAGTTTCCAACTATACTAGCTTTTCGGTTGTCATGAGCCCTATCTTAATAGTCATGAAAAGATGTTAGAAATCACATCATCCCTCAATAAAACAACGTCTTTATTCTTTATTCCAAACATCGATCATATACCCCTACGTGTGTGTAAAAGACATCCCTACACTTGGAGAGTTCAATTCAAGCTATCATACTCTTGTCCATCTTCCTCGGTACTTTTTAATTTGATGAATATTTAGATGGATTTGCTCACACATTTTTCATGCGACCGTTAATACTTCTTGAGGTAATAATTGACCGATTACTCATGTGCTTTCTTATTAAGCGTATTAGTATTTTCCTCTTCTTGCACCACCTAAGGCTTAGCAGTGACTCCCAGACCAGTTGGTCTAAGGCACTAGGTGATGAAGCACCCTCGCTATATTTTTTATTGTTGCCTTGGCGATAGAAAAACCAGTGTTCATTTTTCTACAACATTTTTATATTTTATTCATTTTTTTTATTTTCCTTCATACTTTGGCTTTTAGACAAGAGCATTTTAAGGTATCCTCTACTATCCCGAGTTTCAAGACGTGTGTATAGGTGCGTATAGTAGGGTATCAACATTCAAATATTTGTTTGGCTTCCAGAATAGGAACTATTTTTCAGACTTATTTTTATCCTCAGATTAGTGACTTCTTTCATCTTACTAACCCTTGGGACAACGGCTCATAACTACTTATTACTAGTTCGTTTAAGAAAACTTCTAACTTTCTTGGTTTTCTTAAATTTTTCCTATCTTTTCGATGTAATTTTTCACAATCTAATCTTTTATTATAAAATTACATATTAAATATTTTTATCTATTAAAAATTTTGTTTTTTTTTATATGTTTTGTGCTTATGCAAAGTAATATGCAAATGATGCGTAAATAAGCACAAAACTCCCCCAAACATATTTTCAACAGTGTTCTCACTGTTGCCATCTTATAGATCACAAAAAACCGATAAGCCTGGGAGGAAATTTATTAATGGAGGCAATAAATATGATCGTGAAAATCCTCCCCCAAACTTATTCTTTTCAATCATGTACAAAATTTTTATTGTTTTGTTTATTATATTTTTTATATATTTTTTTATTTTAATAAAATGTATGAACAGGTTGACTCACCCCCATTCTAAAGATGCGACAAAATTACCAAGTCATGGAGGTGAGGTGGAAGAAAATCAGTCGTTGTACCTCCGAGGGGTCTGTGGAAAAATACGATTTTAATTTATGTCCATTTACTTTGAAAATTGTACCGTTTTAAACATTTTCAACCTCAACTGCCCCATGCGGGTATACATACCGCACAACAAAAGTTTCTTTCCACCGAGAATTTAGCTTACCCGCATGAAGATGGAGTCGTGAATCATAAAGAAGGACTTGTTGACCACGTTTAAAAGTTTTTCTCAAAATGTTTTTATCGTGAAATACCTTAGTCCGGTTCTTTACAATTACAGCATTATCATAAGCTTCATCACGGAGTTCGCTTAGCTCGTTTAATTGCAGCTTCCGTAAGTTGCAGGCTTGATTTAAGTCAAAATTAAGTTCTCTAATGGCCCACATTGCTTTGTGCTCAATCTCGACCGGAAGGTGACAAGCCTTTCCAAACCCTAGTCTGTAAGGAGACATACCTAGATCGGTTTTATATGCAGTTCGGAATGCCCAAAGAGTATCCGTCAATTTGGTTGACCAATCTTTTCGATTTTTAGAAACAGTTTTCTCCAAAATTAGTTTGATTTGTCTGTTTGAAACCTCAGCTAGCCCGCTCGTTTGGAGATGATAGGGTGTGGAAAGTTTGTGGTTGATTGCATATTTCCGCATCAAAGTCTCGAAAGACCGATTGTAGAAATGCGTCCCGTTATCGCTAATGATAACGCATGGGTGTCCAAATCGCGAAAAGATGTTTTCTTTTATGAACCTAATGACAACCTTTTTGTAATTAGTGCGACAAGGAATAGCTTCAACGCACTTCGAGACGTAATCAATCGCAAGCAAATTATACAGATTCCCAAAGGAGTTGGGAAAAGGACCCATAAAGTCAACAAACATCAAAAATTTCAACCACTAAGATGGGTTGCTGTGACATCTCATTTCTCCGGGAAATCCTACCCGTATGCTGACACTGTGCACAGGTTTTGCAATGATCAAATGCATCTTTGAACAAAGTCGGCCAATAGAAACAGTATTGCAAAACCTTCTCCGCCGTCTTTCGAGGACCAAAATGACCCCCACATGCCTGATCATGACAAAAAGATAGAACACTCTTGAATTCATCATTAGGGACACATCTGCGAATGATCTGATCAGGACAATACTTAAAGAGATAAGGTTCATCCCAGTAAAAGTGTTTTACTTGTGATAGAAATCGTTATTTTTCCTATTTTGACCATTCGCGGGGAATAAGTCACGTGGCAAGATAATTCACAATATCCTTGAACCAAGGTTCATCGGATACATTCAAGAGTTGTTCGTCCGGAAAAAAATCATTGATCGGTTGGGTCACAGGTGAAGAAGAGATACGCGAAAGATGGTCGGCTACAACGTTTTCACATCCTTTCATATCTTTAATAACAAGATTAATTTCTTGTAATAGAAGGATCCAACGTATTAGCCTACCTTTAGCATCTTTCATCGCCAAAAGATGTTTCAAGGCGAAGTGGTCAGTGTACACAACAATTGGATAGCCAATCAAGTAAGGCCTGAATTTTTCTAATGCAAATACAACTACCAAGAGTTCTTTCTCGGTAGTTGTATAGTTAATTTGAGCATCATTCAGAGTCTTGCTTGCATAATAGATCACGTGTGGTATCTTTTCAGTGTGTCGTCCTCAAACTGCACCAACTGCAAAATCTGATGCATCACACATAAGCTCAAAATGGTGGTTCCAATCTGGAGATGATAGAACAGGGGCTGTAGTGAGAGAGTGTTTGAGTGAGTCAAATGCTGCCTCACAATCTGAGTCAAAGTGAAAGGATGTGTCCTTGGCCAAGAGAAGAGTTAAAGGTCTAGCAATTTTGCTAAAATCCTTAATGAATCTCCTATAAAAGCCTGCATGGCCAAGAAAAGATCGTATATCCTTGACGCATTTGGGATGAGGAAAGTTTTGAATGACATCTATTTTAGCTTTGTCAACCTCAATACCTTTCCGTGAAATAACATGTCCAAGCACAATTCCCTCTTGGACCATGAAGTGGCATTTCTCCAATTCAAAGTTAACTTCTTCTCTTTACAACGAGTAAGAACTGCGTCAAGATGAGATAGGCAGTCGGCAAAAGAATCTCCGAATATCGAGAAATCATCCATGAAAATCTCCAAAAAATTCTAGACCATGTCCGAGAATATCCCCATCATACACCGCTGAAATGTAGCGGGAGCATTGCATAACCCAAAGGGCATGCGTCTATAAGCAAAAGTACCAAAAGGACAAGTAAATGTGGTTTTATCTTGATCCTTTTTCGCAATAGGGACCTGGTTGTAGCTAGAGTATCCGTCCATGAAGCAGTAATATTCACATCCAGCTAAGCATTCTAGCATCTGGTCAATGAAACGTGGAGGAAAGTGGTATTTCCTCATTGTGGCATTGAGTTTTCTATAATCAATACATACACGCCACCCAGTTTGAGCGCGTGTCTAGATTAACTCATTAGCCTCATTTGTTATGACAGTGATGCCAGATTTCTTAGGAACAACATGAATTGGACTTACCCATTTGCTATCGGAGATTAGGTAAATGATACCATTGTTAAGGCATTTGACGATTTCTTTCTTAACCGCATCCTTCATGACGGGGTTTAACCGTCTCTTTGGTTCTCGGGTTGGCTTGGCTTCATCCATCAGATGTATATGATGTTCTACAATCAAGGAACTAATCCCTTTGATGTCAGCCATAGTCCAACCAAACGCCTACCTATTAGATCTCAATTACGTCAAAAGCTCATTCTCTTGCTCTGAGGCTAGAGAAGCGGATATGATAACTGGTAAAAACGCATTCTATCCTAAATATGCATATTTAAGATGAGAAGGTAAAAGTTTGAGATCTAATGCTGGCGGAGAAATTATAGAAGGTGGGGTAATCGAATGATATTCGGAATCAAGAAGAAGCTCATAGCCTGCATAGGATACAGACTCGGAAGGTGAAAAGTCAAGAATGTCAGACTCTGGCGTGGAAAATGTGTCCTCACTAAGATCTGCAAGATCAAACATTGATGTGCTAGTGTCATCGAGATCTTCAAAGCAAAGTTCATCAACTTCGCAACTTTCGGGAGCAATCTCGTAGACAGAACATACATCAAGTATGTGAGCAGAGGGTTCAGATGGCTGACTTCCAATTTTGTAAATGTTCAGTTCAATTGTCATTTTTCCAAAAGATAGGTTCATTGAACCGTTTCGACAGTTAATGACAACATTGGAAGTGGCAAGGAATGGTCGACCCAAAATCACCGGAATTTGGTTCTGTGGGTTTGCTACAGGTTGTGTATCGAGACCAATAAAGTCCACAGGCAATATGAATTCCCCGACTTTAATCAACACATCCTCCAGTTCACCCCTAGGTTTGGTGATTGAACGGTCTGCCATTTGGAGAGTGCAATGAGCAGGTTTTAACTCTCCAATCCCTAACTGCTCGTAAACAGAATATGGAAGCAGGATAACACTTGCGCCAAGTTCAAGTAAAGCACGGTTAATGTTTTTACCCCCAATAAAAATTGATATCGTAGGACATCCTGGGTCCTTACGTTTCTTTGGTAACTGTGGGGTAAAAGCAGTGCTAACATTATTAGTCATGAAAACCTTTTTGGGCATATGAGTCTTCCTATTCCTAGTGCACAAGTCTTTGAGAATTTTCGCATAAGCGGGGACTTGTTGAATAGCATCTACGAGAGGGATGTTGATGTTAACCTGTTTGAAAATTTCCATAATCTTCTCCATATGTGGACTCGATTTGTTACACCTTAACCGATTAGGATAAGGAGCTTTAGCAAGAAGAGCTGGGTCCAACATTGGAGAAGGTGATGTGTGTGGAAGTGATCCCAGAATAGGAGTGGGGATCGTCTTTGGTGGACTAGAAGAGGTATGCTGAGGTGTCCAGCCTTGGGGGAAACGAAGAATAGGCTCGCAAGAAGGTGGTGGTGGTAGAAGAACAAGGATCAGAAGTAGAAGTGTGTGTGGGAGGGAAGGTCTGAGCCAGGGTATTATTTATAAATTTTTCATTTTCATCAATCTCTTCCCCAACATGATTATTCAGCACTCTTCCAGATCTCAACGTTGTGATGGCTTTCACATTGTAGTGTTGTGAATGTCCAGGATTCGGTAAGGGTTGAGACGGAAGTTTCCCTTTCTCTCTCACACTCATTTCGGCTTTTAATTGGGCAATTTGAGCTTCCATCGATTTTAAACTCTCAGCTTGGAGGTCAGAGTTTTTCTGGAATTTATCGAGGGAAGTCCTAAATTCAGCCGACATCTGTTTCATGTACATTTCAAAAGTTCGTTCGAGTGAAGAGGAAATATCAGTACCGGTCAACTGCAAAAGATTATACGGTGCAGGTGTGTTGACAGGGTTTTGAATGTTTTGTGATTGATAGGTGTGTTGAGTCAGTTGAAATGGCTGCTGTTGTGGTGGAGGATCCCTTTGAAGATTATTTTGATTTGGAACCGTGTTTTGAGTTTGTTGTTGGTTCCAAGCAAAGTTAGAGTGATTCCACCAACCCTGATTATAAGTGGAAGAATACAGATCGTTTCTTGGTCTTTATTGGAAAGCAGCATTGGTATACTTTTGACCTTGAAACGGAGAATTTAAAGGACATTCTTCCATAAGATGAGATGGATCATAACAGCATCCACAGACAGTTTTAGGGAGTGACATCTGATTTAGGGAGGCTGCTAAAAATTTATGTTCCATAGCTTCGAGTTTCTTTTGCATTACTGCCATTTCAGCTCTAACTCCTATGGAAACATCAATTTGGTGAATCCCACCCCTAGACGATGACTGGTTTACACTCTCCCACTGTAAAGATTTTTCTGCGAAATCTTCTAAAAATCTCCAGGCTTCCCCATCATCTTTAGTCATGAAAGTGCCTTGACAGATGGATTCAAGGTTCTGTTTTGTTGTAGGATTAATGCCCTCATATATGATTCTGCACAGATCCCATCTAGGAATTCCATGATGTGGGCATTGATCTAACAGATCCTTGAAGCGTTCAAAACACTTGGAGAATGGTTCATTTGGAAGCTGGGTAAATTGATTTATTTCGCTTCGGACTCGAGCTGTCTTATGATTGGGGTTGAATTTCTTAAGGAAAGCTGCGACGAATTCATCCCAGTTCGAAATAGAATGTGCGGCTGAGTTATAAAGCCACTTCTCGGCTATATCACACAAAGTGAAAGGGAGAAGACGTAATCTCATAGCATCCACAGAAAGCTGTGAAGTACCCATCATAGCGCATACATTTTCAAATTTGGTAATAAAGACATATGCATCTTCAGACTCGAGACTGTGATATTTGGGTAGAAGATTGATGTATTGCTATTTGATTTCTAAATTGTCCCCATTGGCCGGTGGAATAGTGAGACAGGTTGAAAGAGGACCTCGCATAAGGTAGCATTTCTCTTGGAGAGAGATGCGGGGTGGATTCTGTGCACCTGCGGACGGTAGCAGGGTAGTGTTAAAGAAGTTCGATGGAGAATTGTCCATCGAAGTGGGTGTGGTGGTAGGTAAAGAAAAAGTAGACGTAGAAATACCGACTTTGGTGTTTGTTTTTGAAAAAGATACGGATTTTTGAAAAATCAAATCACAAACAATGCACAAGCAACCATAATTCTAGTGGTCACCTAGGTCAAGTCTCTAGACCGCTCCTAGACTTCCAGAAGACAAGTCGCAAGATAGATCCTCTACTGCCTCTTTGCCCCTTCTGTGGCTAGATAAGTGCCAGGTAAGTGAGAGGTTCTCCATTACGTGAGTAGTGGGCTTAATTAAGTAACCAGTTGCCTTAGACACACTTGCCTTAGACACCACTAAAGAAACGCGGATAAGCAATAGATTACCCACGATCTCCTTCTGTCCTAAGTGAGCGCGACGGTCCTTAGAGTCATGTCTAGATATTTTTTAAGTTAATGATGGTGATGCGGATGCAATTTTGTGATTTTTGGGGCTTAGGAAGGGTAATGAACTCCCTACCTAATCTGAATTTGGTCTTTGCCCCTTAATTTCCGTATTAAAAACGCAAACAACCAAGATCAAACACGCAACAATTTTTCTTTTTGCGGCGCTGTGAATTTTTGCAAAGAATCCTGCAGAAATTGGTTAATAGACAGAGAAAGGAGGAGATAAGAAAGTCAGAAACAGACCTGAGAAGTTTGGTACAGTTAAACCTCCAAAGCACCGTGTTTCCGCCGCGATATAGTACCAAAAACCGCGGATCCGCCGCGAGATGTTAAGGTCCCTGCACAAAAATTTCAGCAAATGTTCCAAAAGCCTCTCTGGACTTTTTGAGATGTCCTGAAAATTTTTCCTCTCGCTCCACAGATTCCAGATCTCATTGAAACAAATCACAACAAATCGATAAGCGCTTGTTACGAATTTTGATCTAAAAAACTGATGGAATAATAAAATTTTCAACTCAAATTACAAAAACGAACAAATTAGCACACTATCCCCGGCAACAGCGCCATTTGATTGATCCGTTTCGGTGTCGTGTTTAGAATGTTTCACAACCAAAGAAATTTATACTGCAATCAATTAACGGTCTCTATTGTAGTTTCGTCAATGAGAACGGATCGTCCATTGAGAAAGTGTGATTTGCTCGCTATTGTTTTAGTTGAGTCGAAAATTAAAAGATAAAAGAAAATTGATTCAAGATTTATGAAATTTAGATTCAAGAATCATTGGAAACTAGATTTGGAATCAAGAATTAATAAAGTTCAAGAAGATATCCAAATCGAATGAATTATCAAGATTTGTAAAGAGGCTTGTACGAATCGATCCAATCGATAGTGATGATGAAGAATTATGATTACAAATTCTTATTTATTGATGATTTGTTGCTAGATCGATGACGATCAACGAGAATTAGGGATCTATTGAAGAAACTAGGGTTTCTCCATCATCATCCCTTATCCTTTCATTGATTATCATTTAAATTCTAGCCTCGAGGAAATTCAATCATCGATCGCTGATCTCTAATTTGGAGCGAAAACATTCAAGAAAGCATCTTGCTCGAAACTAGGTTATCGTTGATTCAATTTCCTAAAGTTTACAAAACTCATAAGACTTAATAATCGTTCAAGAATTTAATCATCATCATCTATCGATTTTCTCGATTCCTCCACAAGCGGAGTTTTCACTCAAACATCAATAAAAAGATAACAATCAAGAATCGATAACTCTTCATAATACTCAAATGTAAAGAAAAGCAAGATCAAGAATTTTCACCTTTTATTATTCGATGTTCGTTACAATACACTCAAAGACTACAAGATTTTGAAGAGAGAACTCGATCGTCGAACTAGCTTCGCATCATCTTCTTGAGTCGCGGATCGTCGTGGATCACTTGCTCGGATGAAGATCGGCGTCGATTCAAAAAGGCTTTTTGAATACTTGCTTGAATATGTACTCGATGATCTTGATTTGGATCAAATTGTGTCACTCAATTTGTGTAGAATTGATTTGGATCTCACTAGAATTTTGCCCTCAAAATGATGAACAACCAACTCATGAAGCCTTATGTCCCTTTTATAGTGTTTCCCTTAAGCTTCCCCTTGAAGCTATGTTTAGATTCCTTTAGAAGCTAAGCTAGGATTAGCTTCCCTTGTAAGCTTGGTAGTTGAGGAGAAGCTTCTAGATTAAGGTAATTAGCTAGCTTCCATGAGAAGCTTGGTAGGTATTTAGCTTGTATAAGAAGCTTGGCTGTTAGAAGGGAAGCTTCTTGAGAACTCTAGGAACTGAAGCGTCTTGAAGAAGTTTGCCATTTGAAAGGAGAACTCTGAGAAAGTATTTTGCCAATGATGAGTTAACGCGGCCGCGGATCTGCAGCGGATCGCCTGACTCGGCCGCGGATCCGCGGCCGTTTGGTGAATTCTTTTCTTGAAACTTTCTGATTTGGTGCTGATCCTTAGGGCCTTGTTTTATGTCAGGAATCTTTTTATACTTTCTTGTTCACTGCAGTCTTGGACTTGGCGTATTTTATCAGCACTTTTATCCGTTCCGGTTCTTTTTCCAGGAATTTCCTGCACACAATCTCGAGACAAGTGTTGCGATATACAAAGATCATGCGTGCAATAATAAACACTCAATTTCCCTCAAAATGCTGGTTATAATGTATAACACTTGTTATTTGATATTTTACAGACAAATTGCTAATATGTGATATATTTATACCAAACACCTTTAGATGGTTGCAAAGAATAGGGAAATTGATGTGTTAAAATGCAATATTTTCGAATGATCAACAAGCCATCAAAAATCCTTCTTCTTCTTCTTCACAACAAAAGGAGCTTGATCTCTCTAGGTTAATGTCAAGTGTTGCCATGGTGAGGTAGTGTAAAATGTAGAGAGTACCCAGAATTCGTATCGCCTTCCTCTACGCCCAGCGAGCCTTTGGAGGAAGTCCCTCCGTCCGGTGAAGAAGTTGGAGCTCGGGCAGCCCGCTTTCAACGCGGATCATCTACGGCGAGACGGTCGGCATTCAGACGTGTTCAGGACCTCACGTAGTTTAGACGGGGTCTTCCGGGATCAGCCGGACACGCTACAAAGGCTGTAGAACCTCTACACTCTTCTTTTTTCTCTTTATATTTAGCTTGAAATTAGTGCTTGGACGATTTTTGGCGTACAGTCAATCGCACTCCTACGGAATTTTTGTTTTCCGTTCAGTCCCGCTTCCGCTGCGCGTGCACGCGGAGCGCGTCCGGCCTTACATTTTTCATTGACTTTTGATGTTCAAATGGAAACTGCGATTACTTTAGAACTCTGAAAAATTTTTAGCAGATACAGTGAGATGTGCAAACACATAGGAAGTCACTCGAGAATCCCGAGCTCAAACCCCCATGTTGAGGCCATCGTTTTATTCAATTTGGCCGCAATTTTCCACCCAATTTTGGAGTTAGGGTCTGAAACTTGGTCTGTGGCTCACTCATTATATAACTAGACCTACCCAATATGCAAAAAAGTTTAATTTCACCTTAAGTAGAATCTGGAGTCATTTTACTTGTTTTCTGTCGATATTTTCCGACTTTTGAAAACATGGTTTTTGATATTTGGGTTTTGACTTGGTCATTTGACGTTCGTACGTCAACGTCGGGGGATGTTTTGTTGTTCTTGCATGCGTGGGCCATAGGTTCTAACCTATGTGTGCTTCGCTTGCCATATCTATTTTTGGATTTGATTTTGATTTCGATATGATATGCATTGATTTGTAGTTACATTCATGTGGACTTCCGGGGCGAAGAAGGAGAGAAAGGCGTTCATCGACATCGGCTAGAGCAAGGATAGTAGATGAGTAGAAGAATATCTACGAAGGAAATCAGGTAGATGGCGTATAGCACTCCTGCATCTATAGTACTCGGATACTAAATTATAGTTATATGTATAGATATTAGTTATGTAAAAATAGCTAGTAGGGTTCTAGGACACTATAAACAGTAGTAGTATACTTCTAGGACGAGATATTCTTAGTTCTAGATTTTCTTAACCTTGAGCTAGATGTATATAGGCTTATACACACACACACACATTTACATACAAACATACATACATATATATAATTTGAGGATATTCACGATACAACATAACGACATGAGAATATGATATGTTATGATGACACGAGTCGATATGAATGGATATGATGTCATGAGGTGATATTATATCATATGATATGAAATGGCATGACATGATATGATATAACATATGATGATATGAAATGATGATGTACGTGAATATAGATCCGTACTATTGATTTGATGATATCGTACGATGGATTATACCGTATATGATATGATGAGGATGAATCGCCGACTTATATATATATATATTGACCCGAGAAAATATTGTTTTAAATAACTTAAGTAGATGTTAGGATAAATTTAGAATCATACCTATTTTCAAAACCAACGAATCATTATGCACTTTTAAATGACAACCTCAAGAGACGCTACAAATATTCAAATGGTATCTTTTTCTCAAAAACACCGTAGCCCCCATTTTAAAAAACAACGATTCGTACTATTTTAAACTATAACTGTACGGTTCATATATAGTTACGTATTGTATACTGTTCGCTATTATGCTTTCCTTATTCTATTTACGCTCGTGCTACGATTTCTTACTTCTGCATGCGCTCGTATTATTTTCTTTTGCGGCATACATACTACGTTTCTTGTCCTTATCTTTGTATGACTTCGTCTGCTAGGAAACATGCACCACTACCGATGATGCACATGTTGCATGTACACATACTCGCCGGCTCATACACTCATCTTCGGTAATTGACATGCCACATACACATTAGAAATCGCTACTTCACCGTATCACCTTTTAACCGGTAGCATTTTGGTTATTTTTTAGTAACCCGTATCACACATACTAGTTCAGTTATCACATTTCCTTACCTAGTTAAACGCCATGCTCATATGAACACACTGGTTATGCATTTCTGTATTGTTCTGTGCCTGTTTATATTGTTTCATCATTGTTGCATGCTTGTGAGATTCGTTTTTATGAGATTTCTGGATTTGAGAAACTGTAGATATATTTTGAAAACTTATGATTGTTTTAAAAATGAGGTTTCTCTTGATATGATGTTTGGCTTCCACCATGAGTTTTCTCGGTTCTGAGTTATTTGTATACCCGATTCGAGGAGAGAGGAGGCACCGTCTGCGGGTATATAGTGGACCGGTACGGTACCCCAGGGAAAGAAGATCGTATAGAGAGATGTTGAGCATGGCAGGGGAATACTACCTACCGGTGACAGTATTACACTCGGCGGATATCCGGAGGATACTGACCGGAGTGATATGAGACAGATGGATATGAGGGCCGATCCGATGAGACGGTGCCTGAGATATGAGGATTTACGTGCCGATGCTGGACACGGGCTTTATGATGATTTTGAGTGTCGATGCTTGGCACTCATGTTTTATGATGATTTGGTGTGTCGTTGATGGACACACGTTGGATGATACATATATATACTTATATATGACACATATGACATAGTATCATATATTACCACATGCATGATATTATTATTATTATTATACTTATGTATACACAATCACCCGTGTTACCACACGGTATTATATTATTATATTACAGTATGACCTAGAAGATCGTCATGCATTCAATTTCTACTTAATGATGTCTTCTACTCACGAGTTGGAAACTCACCCCCGTTGTGCCACAGTTTTCTTGCAGGATCGACCACCACTACTAAAATAGGGGGTTGCCCCTACGGATAACGACATCCGTAGGGGCAATTTTAGTTTGGCCCTACGGATTAATCCATAGGGCCAAAAGATTGCCCCTACGGTCCTTACATATTAATTTTAAAATATTAAATCTTAAATTGTTGTTTGCCCCTACGGAGCCGCAAACTAAGAACCTACGGACTTATCCGTAAGGGAAACTAAATAGGGATTTAAGTTAAAAGGCACAGATCGATCCCTACGCTCATTATCCCTAATATTTATTTTCTAGCGTGAACCCAAATTCCCAAACCCTCGTTCCCGCCGATCGATCGCCGTTCTAGTCGTCGCAAGCGCCGGCCGATTCGTCGTAGCCACCGCCTGCTTTCGTCGTCGCCGGCGCCGGCTCATTTCCTTTTTCGTCGTCGCCTCCGATCGATCGTCGCCTCTGCACAGGTAAGGAAATCTTCAATTACTCAAATTTTTGATTGTTTTAGGGCTATGGTTCATGGTTTGGGTACCGATGAGGCATCGGTTGGGGTTAGCATTAGGGTTGGGGCTGGGGCTGGGGCTGGGGCTCGGGCTGCGGTTAGCGTTAGGGTTAGGGCCGAGGCCGGGGCTGGGGCTGGGGCTGCGGTTGGGGTTGGGGTTCGGCAGGGGGTTGCGGTTGGGGTTGGGGTTGGGGTTAGGGTTAGGGTTGTGGTTTTGGATTTCATGGTGTAAGTTAATTTCCATTCTAATTAGCATTAAGCTCGTTAATTGAAATGTTGATGATGATCATAAGAGGAAAATGTGTCTAGTTTGAGATCTGTGCTCAGGTGTTGGAAACTGGACTAATAATATGGGTAAAGCCCAGTTTAATTAATAATTTTATTTGTCAATCTCAAATTTTCTTAGAAACGGAGACTGTTTTGTGGAACTTTTAGCCGTTGGGCATGTTGGGCTTTTGTTTTTGGAGTCATGGGACCAGGCATTTGGTAGGTATCTAAAGACCCCGTGTCTGATTTTTGATATTTTTGATTGATTTAAACTGTGGGTCTAAGTGGTCCCTTAATTTGATCTGGTTGGGGTTTGAGTATGCAAAGGATTTGTAGTTTGGTGGAAATTTTGAGGGTGTTTTCGGTTGAATATGTTTGCTAATTGCATAAGATGCCCATAAGATTCTGGATTTTGAGGATGGGCCGTTGTAATTGGAAATGCTTAGAATTGTAGGACCTTCTTTGTTTTAGCTATGTTAGATTTACCTAGCACCTCATGAAGGGTTTGGAAGCATCACATGTACCAAAGATTAAATTTTTTGGGTGCTAAGTGAACACACAAAGAATCATTCCTAGAAAATTAGGGTTTCAAAAACAACACATCATCACAAGTAGATAAAGATAGGGTTTTGAGAGAACAACCTTTGTAGCTCCCTACGCTAGACTCCTCGGCTACTTGGGATTTGGAAAAGGTCCGCTCGAATTCATCTAGGTCCACGATGATCCACCCGGAGTCCGTTTTGTCCAAGCTTGCAACTTCACAAGATCAAGAATGAAAATGGAAGCTAACACTCTCCACTAATGGGCAAGACTAGTGTAGAATGGTGTTGTGGTTCTTTTTCTCACTTCAAAATCCTATCTTGTTGAGTATTCTGCTTACTAGAGAGATCTAGAGAGCAAATGAGCAAGGAAGAAGAAGATAATGGCTTTTGAAGAAGAAGAGAAAATATATTCACCTCACAAAAAATAGAAAATATATTTATATATATTTTCCACTTCTCATCTCAAACCATGGTTAAACAATAAAGATATTATTGAATTTGAGTTAAAACACAAAAGGAAAGTTAATCCATGGTTAAATGGCGGGTGAGCATGGTTAGGTCAAAGAAGAGTGTAGAAAGTAAACCATGAATTAACCTTTTCTTTTCTTTTGTTTTTTAACACAAATACAATATATATCCATATATATAAAACCATGGTGTGAGTCTTATATTGCCACCATTTTCTATGTATATACAACCATGAAGGATGATGTATGTATGTATGTGTGCATGCACATCCATATGTGCATGAATCAAGAAGGAATGCATACATGCATGCATACATCCAAAAATACAAGAAAGGATTTCTAGTGAGAATTTAATGGTTAAATGATAAATCAACACTTGATTTATCAATCCGGCCATATCACATACGACCCAACCAAAAGCAAGCCGCCCGATTAATATACGGTATCTTATACGCGCATTTTAACCGGGTCCATGCGCATATCGCATACGCGCACCACAACGTTTTGCCTGGACTAGGTAACTCCTTTGTGGGACTCTAAGACTCGTCAATACGCCGGCAGTGGGTGATGATCATATCAAGCACCCCCAAGACGCAAGCGGTCAGCTAAACGTAACGGCCACCCGGGTATTGAGCGATCAGAAGAAAACAAGTGAACCTGCTACAACTCCCGTCGAGCCAACCGGCAACACTACGTGCAGTCCGGTCTCTTCGTCAGATATGCTGCATATCGAGCCTAGGGTTGGTAAACGTCAGACCCCAATAACCGATAAGTCGTGCCGATGTGAGGCCCATAACAGGTCGAGAAACTACTGGTAACACTTACCAGTAAATCTCTAATCAGCCCTGGCCAGGGACTTCCCTGTTACGGCCAATCGAGCACTACGCAACATCAATCCCCAATACCGGGAGAGATGAAACCCCTCCTTTCGCTCATTGCCTCCATGTGACTCCGGACTGTACCCAAAAACCACCGTTTTTCATGCCCTGATGGACGTGGTAAGGTGGAAATCAAAGCACAGTGGGAATCACACAAGACTCTATGACGATCTCGGGTCTACAGACTAACCTGCACCAGTGTCACCAGAGAACTGCCATCTGACGTGAGGTATAATACCATCTGGGAGTTCTCGGCGAGTCCGTCCGGTGTACCCAGTCTCCACTGAGCACCCGTATACCATCTCTGATGTCAAACACCAATGGATATGGGATCATCCATCGCCCATCCCATGGGTCGAGAAGCGTATACGCTAGTCTACACTGGTATATCGATGCCCCGTCTCGATACACCCACGACTAGGGACCTTGAAGGATGTACTTATGGACTACCATGTCCCCACTAGTATGATCCGCATCATAGTCCAGGTAGTCAAGTACACATCCTAAGGGTTTACCAACATGTAACTTTAAGACTGTATAAAGAGACAAGTATACATGTTAAGATAAAGAGCAACCAGATAGCATACTATCATATCGAGCAAGAAAGTCATCTCTATATATGTCCAAGCATCCAATATAATATACATCATTTGTACAATACTGGCCTCTAGGGCATACATACAACTAACAATCTCCGACTTGCACTAGGGCCAGCTGCTGTAGTATCGCATACCGAGCATCCCGAAGAGTCTCTCAAACTGTATCTGGGGAATGGCCTTCGTGAGTGGATCCGATGTGTTGTTCTTCATGCCATCTCCCGGCGATCAACTATCTCCCGGATCTGGTGATACCGCCTCAGAATATGCCTGGATCGCTGATAGGACCTGGGTTCCTTGGCTAAAGCCACCGCTCCATTGTTATCGCAATACAAAGGTATTGGATTCTCAATGGATGGAACCACTCTAAGTTCAGTAATGAACTTCTTGATCCAGACAGCCTCGTTGGCAGCATCGTTGGCAGCGATGTATTCAGCCTCCATCGTCGAGTCTGCCACGGTTTCCTTCTTGGAACTCTTCCAGCTAACCGTCCCTCCGTAAAGGGTAAAGACAAATCCCGACTGCGACTTAGAGTCGTCCTTATCACACTAGAAGCTCGAATCGGTAAAGTACTCCACTTGGAGTTCTCCGTTACCATACACCAAGAGCATATCTTTAGTCCTTCGTAAGTACTTGAGAATGCTCTTCACAGCTGTCCAGTGACTCTCTCCAGGATCAGCTTGATACCTGCTCACTATACTTAGTGAGTATGCTACATCGGGTTTGGTACATAGTATCGCGTACATGATAGAGCCTACAGCCGAAGCATAGGGTATCCCTTGCATGCGAGCTCTCTCCAAATCAGTCTTGGGAGACATCTCTTTGGAGAGAGTGAGCCCTGAGATCGTGGGTAAAAACCCACGTTTGGACTCTTCCATACTAAACCTCTTTAGTATGGTGTCAATGTACCTGGACTGAGACAATCCCAATATCCTTTTAGATCTATCTCTATAGATCCTGATTCCCAATATGCAGGAGGCATCACCTAAATCTTTCATTAAGAATCTTTGTGATAAGAAGAGCTTGACCGATTGCAGCATAGGAATGTCATTTCCTATCAAGAGTATGTCGTCCACGTACAATACGAGGAAGACAACCTTACTCTCTGCCACCTTCTTGTAGATACAAGGTTCATCTACGTTTTTGACGAAATAAACTCTTTGATAACAACGTCAAAGCAGATGTTCCAACTCCGCGATGCTTGCTTTAATCCATAAATGGATTTAAGCAGCTTGCATACCTTCCTGCTGCTCCCACTATCTACGAAGCCCTCTGGCTGAGACATATACACGCAGTCTTCTAAATCACCGTTTAGAAAGGCGGTCTTAACATCCATTTGCCAGATTTTGTAATCATGATATGCAGCGATGGCAAGCATGATCCGGATGGATTTAAGCATAGCCACTGGAGAAAAGGTTTCGTCATAGTCCACACCTGGTCTTTGACGAAAACCCTTTATAACAAGTCTAGCTTTGAAAGTCTCCACTTTCCCATCTACACCAAGTTTTTTCTTGAAGATCCACTTGCTCCCAATGGGTTTTACCCCTTCATGAGCAACTTCCAAAGTCCATACTTTGTTGGTGTACATGGATTCCATCTCGGACCGCATTGCATCCAGCCATTTCACTGAGTCCCTACTCGTGATGGCCTGCTCGAAGCTAGTTGGGTCATCATCCTCCTTGATGCAGTCCTCGCTCCCACCATCCATGAGAAAACCGTAGTATCTCTCAGGTGGGTAAGGAACCCTACTAGATCTGCGGAGTGGCTGGGGTTCATCGGGAACTATGGAATCCTCTGGTTCCACCAGATCTTCTGTTGCAACTTTTGTAGCTGGAACCTCTTCCAGTTCTACGTCATGACCACTAATCTCTTTTGCAAGAAATTCCTTTTCTAAAAAGGTGGCATGCCGAGAAACAAACACTCTTTGTTCCTCAGTGTGGTAGAAGATATACCCATGTGAATTCTTGGGATATCCTATAAATTTGCATAGAACAGACCGTGCCTCGAGTTTGTCCGAATTTTGTCGTTTGACATAGGCTGGACAACCCCATATCTTAACATAGTTAAGACATGGTCTCTTCCCTTTCCATATCTCATATGGAGTGGTAGGCACAGATTTGGTGGGGACCATATTCAATAGATGTATGGCTGTCTCTAGCGCATACCCCCAGAAGGAAATAGGTAACTCAACTGTGCTCATCATATAGCGCACCATATCTAATAGGGTGTGGTTCCTCCATTCCGATACACCGTTGTGCTGTGGTGTATATGGAGGAGTCAGCTGAGAGAGAATCCCATTCTCTTTTAGGAAGTCCAGGAATTCATTGCTCAAGTATTCACCTCCTCGATCAGATCGAAGGATTTTAATACTTTTTCCGGTTTGGTTCTCGACTTCTTGTTTATATTCTCTAAATTTCTCAAAAGCTTCAGACTTGTGTCTTATCAAGAACACATGTCTGTATCTTGAGAGATCGTCAGTTAATGTAATGAAGTACGAAGAACTATCCCTGGCATGTATAGACATGGGACCGCATACATCATTATGTATCAGTCCCAAGAGTTCGGTAACTCTTTCTCCGTGTCCCGTAAACGGAGTTTTGGTCATCTTGCCTTTGAGACATGACTGGCAAGTGTCATAAAATGAAAATTCGAACGATTTCAAATATCCATCCTTATGAAACTTAGCTAGTCGTGTCGCATTGATGTGACCCAGTCTACAATGCCACAAGAAGGATTCGTTCATTTCTGAACTCTGCCTCTTGTGTGTGTTTGTTATGCTCAGAACTGTTGATTGATTTAGAACATAAATGCCCTTGCACAACGTGCCTGATCCAACCAACTTTTGGTTACGGAAAATGTTCATAACATTATCCTGTAATACAAAATTATATCCCTCTTTACTCAACAAAGAAACCGATATAATGTTGTATATCAGGTTCGGCATGTAATAGCATTCGTTCAGAATCAATGTATTACCAGTTGGTAATACAAGGTGATATTCCCCGACTGTTTTAGCTGCAACAATTGCACCATTTCCAACTCTTTTGTCTTTATCACCTTCTCCAAGTTCTCTACCTTTCTTAAGTCCATGTAACTGATTACATATATGGGATCCTGACCCGGTATCCAATACCCAGGGCGTAGAGGAAATGGAGAAACAGTTCTCTGTAATGAACACACCCGAAGAAAATGCATCATCATGTACTTTCTTCATTCGGGTGGCATGGGAATCCTGGTATTCCCCTATGTCCTGTTCAGTCCTACAACTCTTATAAGAAAGAACGGAACCAACGTTCCCCAGCACAGTATAACATGCAGGTTCGGTTAATACATCCATATTATTATTTTGATTAAGGCATGATATGGTCGCTACCTGGAGAGAGAGAGAAGAAAACACTTTAGCGTATGCTCTTGCAAGATCAGATTGGTTATTGTCTTATCTAATCAGGATGGCTCCCACTGTTTTTATCAAATCTTCCTTCAAACCCTAAAAGGAAAGACTAGCCGGGATTAATTACACCCTACAACTTCGCCGATCTTTAGGCCAGGCCAGTGTCGGTACTTTGAGGGAGGTTCCCCGTGCTTTCGCACGGACCTAATTAAAGTAAACCTCGTTTTCCCATAGGCGTAACCCCGTTGACACCTTTCTAGACACCTACTTGATCGGCTAATTGTCCTGTGTAAAACTCTCCCAGGAGTAACAATTACTCGCAGTGGGTATCGGGATCCAACTATCTCATAGAAGGTATGCAATCTTATTGCAAATTTCAACACTTGAAATTCCCGATAATATTTTGCCCCTAACGTGCTATGACCTTGACGAAAGCCAACAAACCATAGCCCGCTAGTCAAGTTCAACCCGTACATTTCTTGACTGAATTAAACCCACCCGCACGACCCTTGAGGAAAGCCAACAAAGCCGTACGACTACCCTAATCCAGTCGCATCATATGCAGCAGATAAGCAGCATATAGCTACCGCTCACTACACCTTGACGAAAGCCAACAAATGTAGCACGAATACTATATACAACTTATCTGAAATGACGGAGGGCTACGACAAGTTTTTCTGAAAACCTATTGCGTAATGAACTTGATATCGTTGTAGAATCGAGTGAATTTTGAAATGGAGTGATTTTGAGGCTTTCATTAGTTTTGCTAAAGAGGTCACTCCTGGTGAAGGGATCTCGACTTTTTCCTCATCGAATAAGGTGCATGACATATCATATATATCACTATGCAAAGCAAAAATCCAAAAGCAATCAAAATTCAAACCGAATGTTGTAGCATCTGCCAGTTTTTCTAAAGAGGTCACTCCCGGTGAAGAGATCTCGGCTCTTTTCCTCATCGAATAAGGTGCGGGATATATCATATATATCTCTATGCAAAGCAAAAACTGTAGCTACCTTTTTTTGAAAATTTGATTCTACAACATCTTTTAGATTTCTTTTCTTTCATTAATCACATTAATGAAGTCCCATCATTTAAGTCACCTAAACATCACAGATAAATACGACGTACACTTATGCCTTCTGCATTCGCCTCGATGTCCCCTCGTGCACCGTTAGGTTAGGTAACTAATGGCAGAGCGGGACAGGGCTAGCGCGGGTGTAAAACATAAGTAACATCTATATAATATATCATATATACTATATACAGTATCCATCACAACATATCAAATGATCACATCACAGATATCGCAGCAGAAACATAGATATAATGTGGGATATACTAGGACGTCCGTATTTAGTATTTTGCCAACAATAGAAAATACAGATTCCACAGTCGCGATGAATAGCCAAGCCCACACCCCGGACCCCTACGAGAGCGGCAAGCGACCCTACCAATTCTAGAGTTTAGGAGACCCGGTCTCGACTCCTCGAGATGGCCTCCCACTGAACCCTAGAACCCGGTCACCTGTGCTCCCCTCCTTGGGCCCATCCAAATGCGGAAAAGTAAATAATATACAACATTGGTGGCATCAACCTCAACCCGGAAGTGCCCCAAATAAAAGAATATTACATTACATTTGAATTTACATGAATGAAAATATAAAACTCTCATCTCACATAAAAAAAACTCGGCTATTCAATCGCGACAATCCTGCACACCATATCTCAAGAACACATAATATCTCATATCATCAACGTAAGTAAGTATGCATACACCGATTGTCGTCGATGTATAGCAATCGGCAATACCACTACATACTACACTTACGGTCACAGAAAAGAAAGTGTAAAACTGCAATATCTGGAATCCACATTCTCTTTAGACATCGTAAATGCGAAATATCACATACTTCGTATTTCATGTCTAGCTATATGAATTCTACACATTGCATCACATTCCAGATAAATAGACAGTATTAAAGTTTTCGAACGAATGATCAAATACCCAAAATTCCCTAAAGCTCAACACTTGAGCGGAGTTCAAAGACCCGGAGTGTGTCACAGTAGTAGCGGTCCAGCCGTAGAAGGGTCAAGCCAACGCCTCACATGTGGCACGCCGTACTGCCCCAAACCCTAAGGTTCAAAAGGCAGTTCAAGACGGTCACATAATCGAGTTAAGGTTTGTTTTCTTCTAGAGGGTCCACCACAAAACTTGCACGTATTTCCGAAAAATTTAAACCCCGTGAAAAGTGAGCAAATGACACTCGTTCGAACAATTCAATACTTACTAATTATCCGGAAAAAACATGAAGTCAAAATTCCGATCGAATCATTGAACTCAAAACAATCTCCAGAACAAATAACACTTAAACCAGATTAAAACTACCCAAAATATCAACAAGCAGTTATAAGTATTACTGTCCAAAAACCATGCATTGACTTATCTGTACGGCCGCGGAACCGCGGCCCAAGCAAGCTTTGGCCGCGTTTCCGCGGCGGAAATGACTGTTCACTGCATCGTCTTTTACAGTTTGTCTTAGATTTCCCTGCTGATATTTTTACATATTTTTAATACTGAAAAATCACTGTTTTAAAAAATGTCCAGAGAGTGTTCGAAAAAACCGTATTTTGTTTCGATCGGAGTTTTAACTTCGCTAAAGTGTCGCCTAAAGTTCTAGTTCGGCTCTGATACCAATGTTAGGTTTACCTAGCACCTCATGAAGGGTTTGGAAGCATCACATGTACCAAACATTAAATTTTTTGGGTGCTAAGTGAACACACAAAGAATCATTCCTAGAAAATTAGGGTTTCAAAAACAACACATCATCACAAGTAGGTAAAGCTAGGGTTTTGAGAGTACAACCTTTGTAGCTCCCTACGCTAGACTCCTCGGCTACTTGGGGTTTGGAAAAGGTCCGCTCGAACTCCTCTAGGTCCACGATGATCCACCCGGAGTCCGCTTTGTCCAAGCTTGCAACTTCACAAGATCAAGAATGAAAATGGAAGCTAACACTCTCCACTAATGGGCAAGACTAGTGTAGAATGGTGTTGTGGTTCTTTTTCTCACTTCAAAATCCTATCTTGTTGAGTATTTTGCTTACTAGAGAGATCTAGAGAGCAAAGGAGCAAAGAAGAAGAAGATGATTGCTTTTGAAGAAGAAGAGAAAATATATTCACCTCACAAAAAATAGAAAATATATGTATATATATTTTCCACTTCTCATCTCAAACCATGGTTAAACAATAAAGATATTATTGAACTTAAGTTAAAACACAAAAGGAAAGTTACTCCATGGTTAAATGGTGGGTGAGCATGGTTAGGTCAAAGAAGAGTGTAGAAAGTAAACCATGAATTATCCTTTTCTTTTCTTTTGTTTTTTAACACAAATACAAAATATATCCATATATATAAAACCATGGTGTGAGTCTTATATTGCCACCATTTTCTATGTATATACAACCATGAAGGATGATGTATGTATGTATGTGTGCATGCATATCCATATGTGCATGAATCAAGAAGGAATGCATACATGCATGCATACATCCAAAAATACAAGAACGGATTTCTAGAGAGAATTTAATGGTTAAATGATAAATCAACACTTGATTTATCAATCCGGCCATATCACATACGACCCAACTAAAAGCAAGCCGCCCGATTAATATACGATATCTTATACGCGCATTTTAACCGGGTCCATGCGCATATCGCATACGCGCACCACAACGTTTCGCCTGGACTAGGTAACTCCTTTGTGGGACTCTAGGACTCGTCAATACGCCGGCAGTGGGTGATGATCATATCAAGCACCCCCAAGCCGCAAGCGGTCAGCTTAACGTAACGGCCACCCGGGTATTGAGCGATCAGAAGAAAACAAGCGAACCTGCTACAACTCCCGTCGAGCCAACCGACAACATTATGTGCAGTCCGGTCTCTTCGTCAGATATGCTGCATATCGAGCCTAGGGATGGTAAACGTCAGACCCCAATAACCGATAAGTCGTGCCGATGTGAGTCCCATAACGGGTCGAGAAACTACTGGTAACACTTACCAGTAAATCTTTAATCAGCCCTGGCCAGGGACTTCCCTGTTACGGCCAATCGAGCACTACGCAACTTCAACCCCCAATACCGGGAGAGACGAAACCCCTCCTATCGCTCATTGCCTCCATGTGACTCGGGACTGTACCCAAAAACCACCGTTTTGCATGCCCTCATGGACGTGGTAAGGTGGAAATCAAAGCACAGTAGGAATCACACAAGACTCTATGACGATCTCGGGTCTACAGACTAACCTGCACTAGTGTCACCAGAGAACTGCCATATGACTTGAGGTATAATACCATCTGGGAGTTCTCGGCAAGTCCGTCCAGTGTACCCAGTCTCCACTGAGCACCCATATACCATCTCTGATGTCAAACACCAATGGATATGGGATCATCCATCGCCCATCCCATGGGTCGAGAAGCGTATACGCTAGTCTACACTGGTATATCGATGCCCTGTCTCGATACACCCACGACTAGGGACCTTGAAGGATGTACTTATGGACTACCATATCCCCACTAGTATGATATGCATCATAGTCCAGGTAGTCAAGTACACATCCTAAGGGCTTTACCAACATGTAAGTTTAAGACAGTATAAAGAGACAAGTATACATGTTATGATAAAGTGCAACCAGATAACATACTATCATATCGAGCAAGAAAGTCATCTCTATATATGTCTAAGCATCCAATATAATATACATCATCTATACAATACTGGACTCTAGGGCATACATACAACTAACAAGCTATATATAATTGCAAAAAAAAAGACACATTTCTGATTTGAAGAAAAGAAAGGGCAAGATAGGGATTTAGTTGTGGGTTTTACATGAGCGCCTCCTCTTTTAATACATGTCTATCTTTACAAGAATATCGTGTTACATATTCGGTTTTAGCATGTGTACACAACTGTTTTGATTATCATCGTGTTATTAACATCTTGAACTTCTATCCTTTTTCTAATATGTTTCATAGTTAATATAATAATCCTTTGTCTATATTTGTTGACAGTGGCCTTTCTTTTCACTAGTAAAATAAGGGGTTGCCCCTACGGATAATATCATCCGTAGGGGCAATAAAAGTTTGGCCCTACGGATTAATACGTAGGGCAAAGTGGTTGCCCCTACGGTCGTTCAATATTTATTTAAAATTTATTAAATCTTAAAGTGTTTTTTGCCCCTACGGTGGCGCAAACCAAGCACCTACGGGTATATCCGTAGGGGCATCTAAATAGCGATTTAAGTGATCGATCCCTACGCTGATTATTTCTTATTCCCTTTATCGTTGCGTGCGAACCCAAATCCCCAAACCTTGACGTTCCCGCCGATCGCCGTTCTCGTCATCGCCAGCACCGGCCGAATCGTCGTCGCCACCGCCTGCAGTGATCTCGTCGTCGCCACCGCCGGCCGAATCGTCGTCGCCACCGCCTGCAGAGATCTCGTCGTCGCCACCGCCCTCGTCGTCGCCGATTGCGTCTCCGTCGTCTCCTCCACCGCCTAGCCTACAGGTTAGTTAAACATTATTTTAATGATGTTAGGGTAGCGATGAGGGTTAGGGTTAGGTATCGGTTGGGGTTAGGGTTAGGATTAGGGTTAAGGTACGGGTTCGATAGGTTGGGGTTCGACTGGTGTTGGGGTTAGGGTTAGGGTTAGGGTTCGGTTGGGGTTTGGTGTTGGGGTTGGGGTTCGGCTGGGGCTGGGTTGGGGTTAGGGTTTGGTGTTGGGTTGGGGTTCGGCTGGGGCTGGGTTGGGGTTAGGGTTAGGCCGGGTTAGGGTTTGGTGTTGGGTTGGGGTTCGGCTGGGGCTGGGTTAGGCTTAAAAAGGTGAAATTTTAGGGGATTGATCTGGAAAATAGTGAAAGTCGATACTGTTTATTTGTGAATAACACAGTCCATGATTTTTATATGAGAAAATGGTCTATGAAAGTCTATGGGATTTATCTAAAAAACGCTGAAAGTTCATGTATTTATTTGTAAACAACAAAATTCATGGTATTTATCTGGAAAACGTTGGAGGTCAATGGTATGTATTTGTAAACAACAAAATCTATGAAAATTATGTGAAACGTTAAAACTTCATGGTATTTATTTGTAACAAACAAAGTCTATGGTATTTGTTTGATAAATATTGAAAGACCATGACATTTATATGTAATGGGTCAAAGTCATTTGGGTTATGTCAATCTTATTGGCGATACTTTCTTTTTGTGCATATCCAAAAACATTGAAAGTTCTTGGTACCTATTAGAAAATATAAAGGGTTTTGTAGTGAAAGGAAAGAATTGGATTTAGAAAAACCGTGTGTAACTTTTAGAAATTCTATACACTCAAGTATATAGAAAAGGGTTAATTGCGGATACAGCCTATGTACTATGGGGATCAAGCACTTATAACCTCTGAAGTATAATAATAAGCACTTTTGTTTGTTTTTCATTAGTGATTAATTTTTAGTTTGCTATTTATTCTTTTTCAGTATGGATACTTGATAGAATTATAATTGCTTTACTATTGTTTGCCTTTTTACTTTTGTGTAGAAAATATATCCATTGTGTCATATGGACACTATTAATTTCACATTGATTCAAGGGAAAAATTGAGGAAGATTGTGTTTGTTATATCAAAAACCTTTTTGTTGAACCCAACAGGTGAAACTTTAGAGTTGTTATAGATAGCTCTACATGTTTAATGCATGTACCATTATTAAGAGAGTGCAAGGTGGAGAACAATAATTTGTTTCAACGGCACGTTTTTCAAGTTATAACAAATATATGATACTCGATGATAATATGAAACCTTCATATTCCCATCGATACCCATATATGAAACTAAAAGCGCCACTTAGTCCCCGTCTATCGGTTAACATACGTGCGATGCTCGTCGTGACCTAGAACTATACGAAGGTTGTTAAATATCGGACAGTATAGCTCGATACTAACAACCGTCGTATAGTCTACGTGACGAGAAAATTCAATCGTATGGTAACCAATAGATTTGTCCCGTGTGGACAAGTTAAGAATGTATAAAGCAAACGCCTTCATTCACTTGTGTTTTCATCCGTTTCGAGATATTTCGTCGGTATCTTTCCGCTGGTTCTCCGTGTACAAAGATAGATTAGATGTTCATTTCAGCGTTATTTCACAGCTTTGAAATGATTATCTATTCTATTACAGTGTACTCGGAGAACAGCGGGGAGGTGCTGCCGAAATTTACTCGAAACGGTTGAAAGCACAAGTGATGGCGTTCGCTCTATACATTCTTAATGGGATAGAAGCCTACCCCCGACAGCCGGAACACATACATACAAACGCATAATTAGAGAGCGATTCGAGATGTTCGGGTTAAAACCAATATATGATACTCGATGATAATATGAAACCTTCATATTCCCATCGATACCCATATATGAAACTAAAAGCGCCACTTAGTCCCCGTCTATCGGTTAACATACGTGCGATGCTCGTCGTGACCTAGAACTATACGAAGGTTGTTAAATATCGGACAGTATAGCTCGATACTAACAACCGTCGTATAGTCTACGCGACGAGAAAATTCAATCGTATGGTAACCCATAGATTTGTCCCGTGTGGACAAGTTAAGAATGTATAAAGCAAACGTCTTCATTCACTTGTGTTTTCATCCGTTTCGAGATATTTCGTCGGTATCTTTCCGCTGGTTCTCCGTGTACAAAGATAGATTAGATGTTCATTTCAACGTTGTTTCACAGATTTGAAATGATTATCTATTCTATTACAGTGTACTCGGAGAACAGCGGGGAGGTGCTGCCGAAATTTACTCGAAACGGTTGAAAGCACAAGTGATGGGCGTTCGCTCTATACATTCTTAATGGGATAGAAGCCTACCCCCGACAGCCGGAACACATACATACAAACGCATAATCAGAGAGCGATTCGAGATGTTCGGGTTAAAACCAATATATGATAATATGAAACCTTCATATTCCCATCGATACCCATATATGAAACTAAAAGCGCCACTTAGTCCCCGTCTATCGGTCAACATAACGTGCGATAATTTATTCTTTTCAACGACAAACGCACACACAAAGCATATACATGGATTTTCTCCTTTGTCAGTAACTATCCCGTTCTTATATTTCTCAATATAGTCAGCATAACCTACAATTTATATGTTATTCAGTCTAACATGGCCCATGAGTACGTCAGAGTTAAGGACTGGATGTATGTGGATTGGAAACAACGTATGCAACCTAAGTTTGTCGCAGGAGTTGCTGCTTTCCTTGAATTTGCACGAGCACATAATAAGATCATAATAGAGAAGATTCTCTGTCCGTGCGATAGATGTGGCAATAAGTACTGGCAGAAGGTAGAATTGGCAGAGCTTCATATTGTAAAACATGGGTTTACTAGACTTTATTCAACTTGGAAATATCACGGGGAAGGAGAAGAATGCAGTACTGCGGTAGAAGAAGGAGAACACGATAATGCGGCAGGAGAAGAAGAAGAATTCGGTAATACGGCCGGATACGGAGATTTATTTCCATCAGAAAAAATGGAGGATATGGTAGAGGCTGCCCTAGGTGAATCTATTCGTACCGAAGATGACATTCCTTCCGGTCAAGGACCGCGTGCGGATAAATATGAAAATTTCATGAATGATGCTAGGAAACCAATTTATGAGAATGCGAAGTATTCCACCCTCTCATGGTTCGTCCAACTTTTCCAAATTAAGTGCCTAAATGGATGGAGCAACAAGTCATTCACAATGCTTCTTTCGTTCTTGAAAGATTCTATGCCTCCGGGAAATAATGTGCCCGAAAGCTGGTACGAAGCCCAGAAAATGATGTCTGATTTGGGTCTAAAGTGCGAGAAGATTCAAGCATGTCCTAAAAATTGCGTGTTGTACCGGAAAGAGAATTCAGATTTGAAAGAGTGTCCAACATGCGGAGAGGCCAGGTATAAGCCGAAAGATTCTGATAAGAAGCCTGATATACCTGTGAAGATAGTACGATATTTTCCCATAACACAGAGGCTACAGAGGGTATTCAGGTGCAAGAAAACAGCCGAGGCAATGATTTGGCATCACCGTGCTCCTCCAAGTGAAAATGGAAAAATGAGCCATCCAAGAGATTCACCGGCATGGAAGGATTTCGATAGGAGGCACGCAATATTCAGTAGCGATCATCGCAATGTCCGGCTCGGACTGGCTGCCGATGGCTTCTGCCCATTCAACTATATGGCTGGAAGTCACAGTACATGGCCCGTTGTAATGATAATTTATAATCTGTCGCCTTGGTTGGCTATGGACCAATCATACTTTATGATGCCTCTTCTTATCGACGGACCAAACTCACCGGGGAACAATATCGACGTCTACTCGGACGTCTGATTGAGGAGCTGAAAACTTTGTTCATTGATGGTGTAGAGACATATGATTCAAACACAAATTGTATACTCGGCATCCACTATCCCGGACGATCAGAACCCTTTTATATATTCCACTGTACTTGGTACGATCCGCGAACCGATACAGACAGGTGGAGAAGCAGTCTTGGGACCTGGAAAGATGAATATGGATTGACCAGTGTGAACACACTTCGATTTTACGGTCAGGACGATTCGTTTATCTTTCCGAACCAAGCGTTCCAAGTATACTACTCACAGTGTTTGAAGCATCCGGGGTGGACTGTTGTATGCCGATGGAAACCTAGAGATGTCTACGATGTCCCAGAATACGAGGACAGCGATGAGGACGAAGAAGAGAGAAGGCTTAAAGTGCTCCGACCGTCTGTTTCGAAGGACGGGTTGTCTTCGACCGATCATGAAGTTACGTGGGTTAGAAATGACATCGACGATGAAATCCAAGTAGATATGTATGATGCGCCCACGAAACGAAAAAGGTTATCAGTAATGTTATATTATTACTTCACATTTTACGCTCTAGATCATATATAGTCAATACTTTTAATGATTGTCTAATGCGTCCACGAACCGTTTATCTAGATTTGATGACGATGTCGGGAGCAGCGAGGGGCGGCACGAGCTCCAGCCGCGGCAGAGGCAGAGGCAGAGCGGTTCTGCCGCCCGGAGAGCTCCGTAGGGAGCTTTAGAGGGCCGGTCTTGCACCCAGATCGGAGACCCCTTCGGATGCCTCCTTCCGTGTTGATTTGGCCACACCTCCAGGTATACTGCACGCATATCCATTTTGAATGTAATATTACAGATATTCATGCATGTTTATGTCAAAATTACTTACATTGTCAATGTTTGATTGTCTAGTTGTTGGTGATGCGTCCACATCTGGGACAGAGGCCACCCCCGCTCCTCCAGGTATGTTTATATATCATATAGTGTATGTATATTGATTTAGAATGCTATATCATAAATATACACATTCCTTTTGCTCTTACTTAGCAATTTTTATTATTGTCTAGCTGTAGGTGGTGACACCACCGCACCTGCGGGTATGTTTATATGTCCTATAGTGCATGCATATTGATTTAGAACGTTATATTATTGATCTACACATTCTTTTTGCAATTACTTATAAAATCTATTTTTAATTGTCTAATTATAGGTGGTGCGTCCACACCTTCCACAGGGGCCACTCCTGCCGCTTCCATACCCTCCGCATCGTCTGCAGGTTAGTATGAATAAATTTAAAATATTTATTTATTTTACATATGCTCTATAGAATAAATATGAACTTCATGGAGATTTAGCGTCGATGTTTATTTTATAGTTAGAGGGGATGCGTCCGGGTCCGGGACCCCGGTTGTTCCTCACCGGAGGAACTATCGTCCCGCTCGTGCTGCTGCTCGGGCCCAGGCTCGTGCGCTATTCACCGGAGGTATATATCACACTTGAATTCTTAATACAACTTTGTCTTATTATTGATTGTCTTGATATTTCATGCAGACGCAGGGCCTCTCCATCCCCAGAGGGGGACTCGAGGCCCGAATCAGTCCCATAGGCTGAGGCCTGATAGAGCTAGGGGGGAGGCAGCATTCCCCCTATTTTTTACCCTTGACTATCGCTATACCGGTCCTCATGCCGAGTGGTTCGGCCGGTATTTTGGGGACGAGAGCCGGATCGTGAAGAACTATCCACTTCACGTTGAGTGGGGCGAGCAGCACCAGCGCTCATTCGCCCTCTTCTTTGAACATGCTCGGGTATGTATTAATATATATTTTCATTTGATCTATCCAATATATTTATTATTAACACTTGCAATCTAATAACAATGTTTTTTTTTTTGTATTTTCAGTTGGATTACGATTTTCAGCCTGTAGCCGACCCTGATCACCCGGGGAGGGTGCTCGACCTTCATGCTCTGTACAATGGCCTGATGAAGAACATGCAGGCCAAGGTCCGATACAAAAGGAATGAGCTGAAGGCCGACTGCTACTCCCTGTGGATAGCGACCCCCGAGGCAGAGAGAGCGGCCCTCCTATCTACTCCGGCGTTTGCGAGAGTCGACGTAGAGACATGGCCTATATTGTGCGCTTATTTCGACTCCGAACGCAAACGAGTATGTATTTTAAATTTAATTCATTATTTATGATATAATTTATTTCTTTGTGTTTCTTAACTAGAAAACTAAATGTTAATGTGTTGTGCAGAAACAGGCCGCTCAGAATACGGAGAACAGGAAGTCGGCGAAGAGGGGTCGCCCCACTTACACAGGTGGCTCGAGGAACATTACTCGAGCCATGGAGTTATCGGTAAATTAAGAGTTATTCTCTAATATTCTGCAATATTAAGAGTTATTCTCTAGTATTTCTAATATTAAGAGTTACTTTCTAATATTGCAGACATCTCGGACCGTGGCGTCAGGTGGTACACCGAGCGTGCTGTCCGCATATCTTGCCGTCCACGGCACCTCGACAGATCCCGCCACGGGCGAGCTTCGATGTCCCGACGTCGCTACCCAGGAGTACTGCGTAAGTGTTAATATTTTTTCTACCCAAATTTGAAATTTTAGTTTTGGAAGGTTCAAGTTTAAATTTTATACTTATACTTTACTGCTTAATGTGGGTGTAGGAGCGGGTGGTTGAGCAGGCCCAGGCCTCGGGGATCGATTTTACCGGACAGAACGATCCGAGGCTGCTGACCCCAGTTCTGGACGCCGCACACGGAGGGCACCACGGAGGTTGGGAGAGAGGCCGGGGATTGGGCCCTAGCAGGGCCCATATGAGGTTGGACTCCACCCCGGCAGTTACTTCCTCCGTCTCCAGTGGCCGGCATGTCCATCAGGAACTGGATAGCTTGAGGGCCACCGTTCAGGAGTTGAAGGAGATGCTGGTATGTATACTACTTTATAGTAAAATATCATTTCATATTATATACATATCAACATATCCATAATTAGTACGTAGCTTGAGCTTATTTGGTTTTAGAATTAAGTTTGATTAATCATACGTACATATGTAATTAAAATAAACAACGCTTTTCCAAACTAGATATCCAAACAGGGTTTCGAAATAACTTAATAATGAAACGAATTCGAATAATACACAGTTCTTACACGCTTCTTACACACGTTATGTCCAGACGCGACAGGGTAGATCGGCCGAGCCTCCACATGCATCTCCTTCGGCTGCGGCTCCGCAAGCCACTACATCGGCTGCGGTTCCGCAGACAGCTCCTGTAGCTCCACCGCCCACTCAGACTCCCGCAGCCGCGGCTCCGCAAGCGACTACCTCGACGGCGGCTGCGCAGACCACAACGCCAGCTCCACATGCCGCTCAGACTCCCTTATTTGTAGCATTGGAGAGTGTATTTACCGAGGAGCAGGCGCGCGTTATTTTAACGTTATTCGGAGGTGGAGCTGGACCGAACTAGGGTAGCTTTTTGGTTCTTATTTTTTGAAACATGTATTTATTTATATCACATTGTACTACATTTTGAAACGATATTGATATTGGTTTGTATTTATATCATATTCAGTTTTTGGGTTTCTTTTGTATATTATATATATGCGTGAGATGTGATTATGAATACTACAATATATGATTTGATTGATGTATATAGTATTGTGCACAGGGCGGGAAAAAATCTAGCAGCCCATTTTTAAAAAAAAATACAGACAATATGTACCTACGGATTAATCCGTAGGTATATATGTTGCCCCTACGGCGTTATCCGTAGGGGCAAACTATCAGGAAACCTGATATTTTCCCACCTGATATCAGTGCAGGGTGTTGGTGGTGCCCCTACGGATATGTCCGTAGGGGCCACTTTATATCCCCTACATATTTATCCGTAGGGGTCTAAATAGGACCTACGGGTATATCCGTAGGTATATACAATATATTCAAAAAAAAAAAATTAAATATATGATTTTATTACCCCTACGGGGTACTCCGTAGGGGCTATAGCACCTACCGAGGTATCCATAGGGGCATAAATTTGTCCGTATGGGCAAGTTCAGGGCCTCAACTTGCACCTGCGGCCTTTGCACCTACGGGGTCTTTTTTCGCCCCTACATATATATCCGTAGGGGCAGTGGGTTGCCCCTACCGATAAATCCATAGGGGCAACCCTTATTTGTAGTAGTGTTTGGATGAACATGTTTTTTGATGCATGTTTCAGTCATGTGAATTCATATGTTGCGTATTACGCTTTATGATATCAGTATCCTACATTTGTAGTTTTAATTGTTGATTGTTATAGATGAATGCCATTGCAATAATAGTTTTTGGTAGATGAATGCCATTGCAATGTAGGATGATAAGTTCTATCAATCTTGATCTCAATGGTTTAAAATCTTGTTACACATACAACACGAATGCACAACAAACGCGTCATTAGAGAGTGATTCGAGATGTTCAAGTTAAAACCAATATAAGATACTCGATGATAATATGAAATCTTCATATTCTCATCGATACTCATATATGAAACTAAAAGCGCCACTTAGTCCTCGTCTATCGGTTAACATAAGTGCGATGTTCGTCGTGACATAGAACTATACGAAGGTTGTTAAATATCGGACGGTATAGCTCGATACTAACAACCGTCGTATAGTCTATGTGACGAGAAGATTCAATCATATGGTAACTGATAGATTTGACCCGTGTGGACAAGTTAGGAATGTATAAAGAAAACACCTTCATTCACTTATGTTTTCATCCGTTTCGAGATATTTCATCGGTACCTTTCCGCTGGTTCTCCGTGTACAAAGATAGATTAGATGTTCATTTCAACGTTACGATCAGATCCCTTTTATATATTCCAGTGTACTTGGTACGATACACGAACCGATACGGATAAATGGTGAAGCAATCTTGGGACTTGGAAAGATGAATATGGATTGACCAGTGTGAACACACTTCGATTTTACGGTCAGGAAGATCCGTTTATCTTTTCGAACCAAGCGTTCCAAGTATACTACCCACAGTGCTTGAAGCATCTGGGATGGAGTGTTGTATGCCGATGGAAACTCAGAGATTTCTACGATGTCCCAGAATTCAAGGACAGCGATGAGGATGAAGAAGAGAGAAGGCTTAGAGTGCTCTGACCGTCTGTTTCGAAGGACGGGTTGTCTTCGACCGATCATGAAGTTACGTGGGTTAGAAATGACATCGACGATGAAATCCAAGTAGATATGTATAATGCGCCCACGAAACGAAAAAGGTTATCAGTAATTTTATATTATTACTTCACATTTTACAATCTATACATATATAGTCAATACTTTTAATGATTGTCTAATACGTCCACGAACCGTTTATCTATATTTGATGACGATGTCGGGAGCAGCGAGGGGCGTCGGGAGCTCCAGCCGCGGCAGAGGCAGAGCGGTTCTGCCTCTCGGAGAGCTCCGTAGGGAGCTTCAGAGGGCCGGTCTTGCACCCAGATCAGAGACCCCTTCGGATGCCTCCTTCCGTGTGGATTTTGCCACACCTCCAGGTATATTGCACGCATATCCATTTTGAATGTAATATTATAGATATTCATGCCTGTTTATGTCAAAATTACTTATATTGTCAATGTTTGATTGTCTAGTTGTTGGTGATGCGTCCACATCTGGGACAGAGGCCACTCCCGCTCCTCTAGGTATGTTTATATATCATATAGTGCATGTATATTGATTTAGAATGCTATATCATAAATATACACACATTCCTTTTGCTCTTACTTAGATAGTAATTTTTATTATTGTCTAGCTATAGGTGGTGACACCACCGCACCTGCGGGTATGTTTATATATCCTATAGTGCATGCATATAGATTTAGAACGTTATATTATTGATATACACATTCTTTTTGCAATTACTTATAGAATCTATTTTTAATTGTCTAATTATAGGTGGTGCGTCCACATCTGACGCAGGGGCCACTCCTGCCACTTCCATACCCTCTGCATCGTCTACAGGTTAGTATGAATAAATATAAAATATTTATTCATTTTACATATGCTCTATAGAATAAATATGAACTTCATGTAAATTTAGCGTCAATGTTTATTTTCTAGTTGGAGGGGATGCGTCCGCATCCGGGACACCGGCGGTTCCTCACCGGAGGAACTATCGTCCCGCTCGTGCTGCTGCCCGGGCCCAGGCTCATGCTTTAGTCACTGGAGGTATATATCACACTTCAATTTTTGTTTAACCTTGATTTCTTAATACAACTTTGTCTTAATATTGATTGTCTTGATATTTCTTGCAGGCGCAGGGCCTCCCCATCCCCAGAGGGGAACTCGAGGCCTGAATCAATCCCATAGGCTGAGGCCTGACAGAGCTAGGGGGAGGCAGCATTCCCCATCTTTTTTACCCTTGACTATCGCTATACCTGTGCTTATGCCGAGAGGTTCGGCCGGTATATGGGGGATGAGAGCCGGCTCGTGAAGAACTATCCACTTCACGTTGAGTGGGGCGAGCAGCACCGGCGCTCATTCGCCCTCTTCTTTGATCAGGCTCGGGTATTAATATATATTTTCATTTGATTTATCCAATATATTTATTATTAACACTTGCAATCTAATAACAATGTTTTTTTTTGTATTTTCAGTCGGATTACGATTTTCAGCCTGTACCCGACCCTGATCACCCTGGGAGGGTGCTCGACCTTCATGCTCTGTACAATGGCCTGATGAAGAACATGCAGACCAAGGTCCGATACAACAGGAATGAGCTGAAGGCCGACTGATACTCCCTGTGGATGGCGACCCCCGAGGCAGAGATAGCGGCCCTCCTATCTACTCCGGCGTTTGCGAGAGTCGACGTAGAGACATGGCCTCTATTGTGCGAATATTTCGACTCTCAACGCAAACAGGTATGTATTTTAAATGTAATTCATTGTTTAGGATATAATTTATTTTTTTGTATTCCTTAATTATAAAACTAAATGTGAATGCGTTGTGCAGAAACAGGCTGCTCAAAATACAGAGAATAGAGAGTCGGCGAAGAGGGGTCGCCACACTTACACAGGTGGCTCGAGAAATATTACTCGAGCGATGGAGTTATCGGTAAATTACAATAGACAGGCCTTTGTGCTGTAATGCAATATTAAGAGTTATTTTCTAATATATCTAATATTAAGAGTTATTTTCTAATATTGCAGACAGCTCAGACCCTGGCGCAAGGTGGTACACCGAGCGTGTTGTCCGCATATCTTGCCGTCCACGGCACCTCGACAGATCCCGCCACGGGCGAGCTTCGATATCCCGATGTCGCTACCCAGGAGTATTGCGTAAGTGTTAATATTTATTATACCCAAATTTGAAATTTTAGTTTTGGAAGGTTCAAATTTAAATTTTATACTTATACTTTAATGCTTAATGTGGGTGTAAGAGCGGGTGGTTGAGCAGGCCGAGGCCTCGGCGATCGATTTTACCGGACAGAGCGATCCGAGGCTGCTGACCCCAGTCGTAGACGCCGCACACGGAGGGCACCACGGAGGTTGGGAGAGAGGCCGGGGACTGGGCCCTAGCAGGGCCCATATGAGATTGGACTCCACACCGGCGGTTGCTTCCTCCGTCTCCAGTGAGCAACGTGTCCAGCAGGAACTGGAGAGCTTGAAGGCCACCGTTTAGGAGTTGAAAGAGATGCTGGTATGTATACTACTTTATAGTAAAATATCATGTCATATTATAGATATCAACATATCCAATATTAGTACGTAGCCTGAGCTTATTTGGTTGTAGACTTAGGTTTGATTAATCATACATACATATCTAATTAAAATAAACTACGGTTTTCCAAACTAGATATCCAAATGGGGTTTCGAAATAACTTGATAATGATACGAATTCGAATAATACATAGTTCTTACACGCTTATTACACACGTTAGGTCCAGACGCGACAGGGTACATCGGCCGAGCCTCCACATGCATCTCCTTCGGCTGCGGCTCCGCAAGCCACTACATCGGCTGCGGTTCCGCAGACAGCTCCTATAGCTCAACCGCCCGCTCAGACTCCCGCAGCCGCGGCTCCGCAAGCCACTACCTCGACGGCGGCTGCGCAGACCACATCGCCAGCTCCACAGCCCGCTCAGTCTCCCGCACGCGCCGAATTGCATGGTTTATTGACCGAGGAGCAGGCACGCCAGATTCTAGCGTTTATTAGAGATGGAGCTGGACCGAGCTAGGGGACCTTTTTGATTCTTATTTTTTGAAACATGTATTTATTTATATGATACATATTGTATTACATTTTGGACGATATTGATATTGGTGGTCCTACGGTGTTTATATTTATATCATAATCTTTTTTTTTGGTTTCTTTTGTATATTATATGCGTGAGATGTGATTATGAATACTACGATATATGTTGTGTGATGATTAATTTTATATTCGATTGATGTATATATTATTGTGCACAGGGCGAGAAAAAAATAAGCAGCCCTTTTTTTTAAAAAAAAACTGACAGTATGTACCTACGGATTAATCCGTAGGTACACATTTTGCCCCTACGGATTAAACCGTAGGGGAAAAATATCAGGATATCTGATATTTCCCCTGTGATCTTGGTATCAGCGGGGTTGGGTTTGCCCCTACGGATATATCCGTAGGGGCAAACAAATGCCCCTACGGGTATTGTATCCGTAGGGGCTATTACTTGGCCCTACGGATTCATCCGTAGGTACAAGTAATATATTTTAAAAAACCGTAAATAAAATAAATTTGTTGCCCCTACGGCCTAATCCGTAGGGCAAACAGGACCTACACAGAACTCCGTAGGGGTAAATATTTGTCCGTAGGGGCAAGTTCAGGGCTTCAACTTGCTCCTACGGCGTTTATACTTACAGGGTATTTTATTGTCCCTATGGATATATCCGTAGGGGAAGTGGTTTGCCCTTACGGGTAAATCCGTAGGGGCAACCCTTATTTATAGTAGTGCGCTCAGATTCAGTAGCGGCTTGCTGGCACATTGCTCCATTCTGGGTGATTTGCATTGGTAGGTGGGTTATATTACAGAGCGTGACCACCGTTGTATATTCATTAGTCATTTGTATCTAGTTAAAAGCTCTATCAACCAGACTATGTATATTTGGTAGACCTAGAGACCAGTTTGTATATTCTTTGTATTTTGAGGTGAGACTTGTATATATTCCTATATTGGATTTGATAATATTTTGGTTTTCTTTATTTTCTTTCTGTGTTGATCTTCGTCTTGGGCGTCCTATATTTCATATTACGTGGTTGTGTTTCCGCAAATTGACGAAGTGCTAGCCCCCGCTTGTGGATGCCATATTATTATTGATTATGTACTTGTTTTTATCAAAGTTGACAAAGGAGGTGCTACCTAAATTTCAAATGACGAAAATGTTTTCAAATTATAGTATATAATTCACTTGCATTTCAAACGAACTTTATAAATACTTTAAAAAGAAAGAACTTGATTTCATTATACCTTTATTATAAAACATCACCTCTATTATTTTCCTAAATGGTTATTAGATTTCTAGGCTTTCGGCTTACTTGGGTTACGGTCGGGTCATATAGACTTCATGCAATTCAAGTGCCGGTCATGTGCCAATTACGGGTTGTGACACTACTGATCTAACCTTTCAAAAATCTCAATTGCCTTGGCCAAGGTGTTATAGTTCTAGCAAACCGGGCACAGTGCGATATCAACTCCCAATATTGGGAGAGATGAATCTCCGACAATCACTCACTGCCTCCATATGGCTCGGGACTAGACCCAACCAAAACCTGTTTGCATGACTCAGTAGAGCCATGGTAGGGTAGTGATCAAAGCACAGTGGGAGCTCACACGAGACAAATGATGATCTCAGGTCTAAAAACTAACCTGTACTCTTGTCACAAGAGAACCGCTATGTGACGATAGGTATTATAGGGATAGCATAGCAACTTGTGAAGGTTTCGGCACGCATCAATCATGCTACTTTAATATTTTTGGGGTGCTAAACAAACCCTAACCAAGATCTTAACTAGAGACTTAGGGTTAAACATGCATATAAACAACTTCACATCTAAGAGTTAGGGATTACAAGCTTTGTAGACCGGTCCTTCACTTAGAATAGCTCCGTGTAGTAGTCCCCTTCGCTGCGATCATAAACTCCAGACTCTAGAGAGGCTCTATGAAGAAACGAACGTGCTTGCTTCGATGACTTCGAGGCCGAAGATGATCTACGTCGAGGAGACACTAACTCAAGCTATTCCTTCACTAGGTCATGAACTTTGTGAAGAGAACACACTCTACTACATGGCATGTGGTAGAGGTTGAAGAAGTAGGAGGTGGGCTCACTTTAGAATTGATTTTCTCACTTTATTTCTCATACCTCCATTGAAGCTAGAAAGCTTTTCATGGAGCTTGAAGAAGAAGAAGACGTCACGAATAATTCATCCAAATGAATTATTGCACCCATGGTTGAGTTAAAGCTATCATGCTTAACTCATGTAGAGAAATAACCACACACTATGGTTAAGGGTTGGGTTGGATAAATATCTTTAACTAGACAAAAGAGTTGACTTTGTCAAAGCTTATCCAAAAGCTTTTGTCCAATCTTTAGCATAACAAAGTCAATCTCTTTTGAATTAGCTTAACATAAATAGAAACCCTAATTTAACCCTAGTATGGTATTAATCTCATACACCCATCTTGTATGTATCATCAAGCATGACACAATACTTGTATACAAATATACATATCACATATATACAATGTGCACACCAAGTGAGAAAAGAAATCATTAGTGAGCTAAATATTAGTTAATGTAATATAATATATCAAATATATAATTATACATTAAATTTTCAGATCAACTCTTGATTTAATAATCCGGCTATATCACATATAACCGACTAATATGAAATGCAACATCTTATCGAATCAACGCTTGATCCGATAACTCAGCTATATCACATATAACCAATCATATCACACATCGCGAGAATAGAATGCGGTATCACATATACGCATCAATCTTGATCCTGCACATATCACATATGCGCTCCTACTTCGTTTCGCTTGAGCCAGGAAACCTCTGTGTAGGACTCTAAAGACTCGTCAATACGCCGGCAGTAGGTGATGATCATATCAAACACCTACAAGCCGCAAGCGGTCTGCTAAACATAACGGCCACCCGGGTATTGAGCGATCAGAATAGTATGCAGGCCTTACTGAGTATTGTGTTGATTTTCGAGCCCACCCCTTCCCGAAAATCCGGCGACATACCCTCTAATTCCGGCATCGCCGGCCCCCATGAAGAGTTGGGTGGTTGTGCTTTGGCTAAGGGTGTCTGTGAGTGTTTTTCTGTGTTTGGTATCGTTTGGTGGTTGGGTTTTTGCTGTTGGTGAAACCTGGGAGAGAGTTTGGGTTAGTTTTAGTATTTTGTGGACTTTGACAATAATTTGATGGTTTAATTGAAGAATAGGATGATTCAGGGTAATTATAGTTAGATTAGCTCTAATTTGTGCTGTTGGTATCACTTAATTCAAGTATTTTCACCTGATTTCACAAAATACCTTAGTGTCACAATTTAGTGTTTTTAAAACGTTTTTAAACCAAACTTTAGGATACGTAAAATCTGTTGTATCTAGGGTAGTAATTTTAGTAAGCAAACATATACATTAGGCTATACATTGTGTTAGGATTATAGTGTAGAAACCTGGACCCCATTCACCAGTTTTTGGCCGATATGACCCCTGTGGTGGCCAGCCCAATTGTTTCGGAATTTGTTGGATTTTTGCATCTAGCTCGCTATAGGTATTGTGAGAGATTTGGTCATGTTTGATTTTATTGTTTTTGCTCCAGACTAAATCTGGGACCGTTTACCTATTATTTGCGTAGCGGGACTTGCGAGACACGTACGATAAGAGTTGAATTGGTTTGCTGTGTGTCACAGAGTCTCACTGTGTGCCACAGCGTGTCGCGTTGGTTTTTGGCGTATGCACACACGTTACGTATACACACACGTTTAGTTCGCGACACGAGTTTCGCGTTTGGTTTTAATATCGCGTTTTTGCAGGATTCTGGCTTATGTGTATTCTTTGTATAATTTCTAGGTTCACAGGCGGGTACTTCGGACGCTGCAAAGAAAGGAAAACAGATAGTCGGCTACACTTAGAACGAGATCACGGGGAGTAGATTTAACATCTACAGGGAAATCGTGTTGGATATAGTGCCCTCAAAGTCAATTATTGGATCGCAGGTACGTGATTGCAATGATTGAGGAGGATCTATACCGGTAGCACAGTCTTACTCGAGATGATAGTATGCTATCTGGTTTGCCTTTATCAGTCGTGTAAAGGTTCAGGTGACTGATCACTATTACACGTTGATAGAGCCCTTAGGATCTTGCTTGGCTACCAACAGTATGATGGCGATCATATACGTGAGAGTTGGGTAGTCTATAAGCACATCCTTAAATGCTGTCCCTAGTCATGGGAGTTTGGAGACAGGGCATCGATACTCCGGAGTAGACTAGTGTATACAGTCGAGACCTCGACGAGGGGCGTTGGCCGGTCTCACAAGCCACTGGTGTCAGTTGGATCACCTAAGATGTATACAGGTGCTCATTGGGTTATGAGTACACCGGACAGGACTCGCCGGGAACCTGCAAGTTGGTATTTATACCTAGCGTCAGATAGCAGTTCCCTGGTGACATGAGTACAGGTTAGTTCATCGACCTGAGGTCGTCATTTGTCTCGTGTGAGTTCCCACTGTGCTTTGATTCCTACCCTACCACGGCTCAAAGGAGTCGTGCAAACAGGTTCTTTTTGGGTACAGTGCCGAGCCACATGGAGGCAAGTGAGCGGATCAGTAGGGGATTCGTCTCTCCCGGTATTGGGGGTGAGATCGCACTGTGTCTAGGAGAGCCATTACACAAAACCCTCTACCGAGGTAGGAGATTTACTGGTAGGTACTCCAGTAGTATCTCAGGGTGTTCTGGGCTACACTCCGACACGACTTATACCGCTATTGGGGGTCTGACGTTACCAGCCCCCTAGGCACGATATGCGATACTAATAGACGAACGGACCGGACTGTATGTATATTGTCACTGTTAGGATCAGTAGGGTTCCAGGATGAGTTCGCTCATCGGCTTCCCTTGAGGTCAGTACATGGGTAGCCGTTACGCACAGCTAGTGTCGCTGACGTGCTTGTGGTTAAACCCACTGCCAGGGTACTGACGAGTCATTAGTGTCCCCCACAGATAGTTTCCCAAGTTCGGGTGAAACGTTGTAGAGGCCGTATGGTTTTATGGCAGGGTTCGGAAAATGCACGTGCGTTTACGCACGTGCCTTATTTCGGGCAGATAATACTGGTGGGCTTTGATTTAAGCCGGATACGAGTATTATACTATGTAGATATAATATCTTTATCTCAGTTGCATTTGTATTCGGTCGTAATACAAATGCGGGTATATTTATACTGTTACGGGGTTATCCTGAAATTCGTTTCAGGATCACTTTTGGAAGTTTCCAATTTTCTATCACCCGTCTTAAACATTCGGTTTAATGCGGATTCATCTTTTCTTCATTTGGGTGAGTCATGAGGGTGAGTCATGTGCGTGGAAGCTTCTAGATGGTGACTAGGTTAGTGAGTCACCATTGCATTTAATGGTTTTAAGTGATATGTTAAGATGACTCATTGTTGCATTAATGATTTATGCTAGGTGTTTAAATGACTCATTCATTCATTTAATGTTATGGTCACCTTCCCCTTTCTCCTACACTCACCTCACCTCCTCATATATGTGGCCAGCCCCTTCCCCCCCTTTTGTGTGAGAGAAAAATAAAGTGTTGGAAAAATATAGATGATAGTTTTGGTTAATGGAAATTTGATGTGATCATTTTCTCTTTACCCGATTAAAAAGGCAACTTCATTAACCGTCCATCCATGGTTTTGGATGTAACGAGACAAAGTGTTCTATTCATTCTCTACATCAATCTTGGTCATCACTTTTAGCAGACTTGATGACCGAGTTGCCTCGGTTCAGAGGCGGGAGCCCGTTTAAAGATCCGTAGATGTGGTGCCACCTCGACGAGGAGCCAGGAGATCGGAGCAGCCGCAACGGAGCGTGGGATGATGGCTAAAGACCGAAGGACTCAGATAGTTCGGTATAACATTTCTACCCACTTTTTAGTTTTTTAGTTTAGCAATAATGGCAGATCCGGGTTATAGTATACAGTAGCGCCAGTTAAAAAGTTTTTGTTCCGCATTTGCCGTCTGAAAGACGGCCGGGGCGCTAACGTAGACTTACATTGGTATCAGAGCCACGCCATTAAGCTTTACTATCGAACGAAATTTCCGAAACTGCATTTTTCATGTTAAAGTTTATGTCGAATTTTTAAAAAGGTCTAAAAATTATTTTGAGCATCTCAGAAAATCGAGCAGGCTTTTTTAAGCAAACTGATGAAATTTGGTCGAGTAACTCAACAGTACTGCCGCGGATCCGCGGCCCAAACCAGGGTTTGGCCGCGGATCCGCCGCCAGTTTGTGAGATCAGTTCTCCAATTTTCTACAGTAGGGTCTTCATTGAAATTTGTGGTTTCTGGAATATTTCTTTTGGGCCCAGATTTTGTTACTGTACAGCAGATGTACGTGGGGCCCACTTCTGGAAATTTTGTCGATCGAAATTTAAACGTGTTAGTTTACAGTACTTACATTATATCTCCGACCGTGAATGTCATTCGAGCGGTAAATTTCGTCTAATTGTTATAGTCCTTTTAGACGGATTTGCGAACGTGACTTTCGCGTTGATGTTCTGTGTTGTGTTGTGATGTTGCGGATTTGTCGTGATGGATAGCAGTGTGCAATGGTAGTGAAGTTTGGATTTATTTGTACATTTGATATTGCGGGTCGAGCGTCCAACATGTGGACTGCCTTCTCTGCCAGTTTGTATAATATTCTTTTGGGGCACGACCGGGCTGAGGTCGATGTACCCGTTGTACATATTTTTCATTTCTGTACTAGGTTTACCCCGCGACGGAGTGCACGGATAGCCGGGTTCTGGAGGTCAACGGGTCCGCATCTCATGGCTTTGAGAGGCAGAGGGGCCTCACTCTAGAATTGCCAGACAATTCGCCGCACTCGTAGGGGGTACAGGTTGACCCAAGGAGGAGTGCTCAAGTTACCAGATTCCGTGAAGTGCAAGGTGGTCCATTCATTATGCTGTAAGGGGCTGCCTCGCTTCAAGTTTTGGCGGGTAACTTGTCGCACTCGTAGGGGTCTAGGTTTCATTGCACAGGCTATCCACACGACCAGGGGAACGTCGGGTTTCAGCAGCGGCTCTGTGAAACCCGGGGATCCCAGATTATCTGTATTGTTCTGTGATGCTTATTACTTTTCTGTAATGTTGCATATTATCACGCCTGGAGCGATTATTGTATATTGGTATATATACTAGTAGATGTTGTATATGTTTTGCACCCGCTCTAGTCCAGTCCCCGCTCTGTCGTTAGTTAAGTAACCTAACGGGTGATGACCGGACCCAGTGACGAATGCGGATGGCAAAGACGTACATTTTATTTTCGTTCTTTTCTGGTGTGATTAATTGATGGGACTGAGTTGATTTTGATCAATTCAAAGGAAAACAAACCTGTTTGGATGTTGTTGGAACAGTTTTAAAAAGTGTTATTACAAAGACGTTTTCTTTTGTTTTGCACAGTGGTATTTAGTTGGAATATCCTGCACCTCATTCGACGAGGCAAGGGCCGAGATCCCTCCACCGGGAGTGACCCCTTAGGCAGAAGTTTGCGTCAGGGTAATAACTTCACTATAGTCGATTACATGTTGCTTTGCATCGCGGTATTCAGTTGGAATATCCTGCACCTCATTCCATGAGGAAAGAGCCGAGATCCCTTCACCGGGAGTGACCTCTTTAGCAAAGGTTTTCGCCACTATATTTTATAAAAAGCTATCAGGTTCCTTCAGCGATATCAAGTTCGTTACGTTAAAGGTTTTTCGCCAAAAAACATCCATAACCCTCCGTCATTTCATTTGGGTATTCAGTAGTATTCAAGCTATGTATTTTGACCAACGCCAAGGCATAGTGTTTGGTAGCTGCTGGGTATTCATCTGTTGCATAGATAGATGAGTTGGTTTGGGACAGTCGTTCTGCCATTTGGCCAACGTCAGGGGCATGTGCGGGTGGGTTCAAATTGACAAGATAATGATGGGTAGAACTTGGCATGTGACTTATGACATTTTGACCAATGCCAAAGTCATAAGAGCATAGGGAAAAAATCACATCGGGAGTTTCTAAAGAAACTGAAACTTGCCAAGTATGCGCATACCTTCTGGAGTGTGATAACATGAGTGGATACCTTCACGTTATCATGCGATGAGAGTTGGATCCCGATTCCCACTGATGAGTTAGTTTACTCTTCGGGTGATCCCGATTGATTCTTCTTTCAGGTTTGGAGGAGAATTTTACAGTACAGTGGGAGGTTTCCTGATTAGAAAAAGTGATAACCATTCTGATCTAGGTTAGAGTGCACGCAGAGTGTTTCTTTTCTCTCTCTCTTTGGCAGCGACTTTGACCGATCCTAGATTATGACTCAGTGACCAAGTTGACCGAACCTTCTTAAATACTGGCTTTTGGATTGTCCAAGTTGCATAAGTCATTGTCGCTCCTTCTTTTACCCTTTGCATTTCTCAGAACACCCCGTATTACTACGGACATCCACTTCTATTGGATAGATCCATCGTATGGTTATATACGAACTCGGAGGGATTTCTTCGAGGATGGATCCAGGTTCAGGAGAAATAGAATTGGTTTATTCAGTTGTCTTTTATTATCACCTTCTCTCAGGTTGCGAGGGCTCCTTGGTTTAGGAGAGTACACCTATTACGCTTATTGGATAGTCTTCTTCCAAATCATAGGCAGGTGCCGAAAGGTAGGGAATGAAGAAAACCAATTATCCTAAGTAGGGTATACAGAAGGTAATATGTAAAGACAAAATAAAGGGATTAGAATGAGGGCAAAGTAAATTTCGACTGCTATCATTCACAACCAAACCGCGTACTTCATCGCCACTCCTATTTCACCTTTACTTTTTTCCCCAGTTCAGGAGAAATAGAATAAGGAATTATTCAGTTGTCTTTTATCATCACCTTCTCTCAGGTTGCGAGTACTCCTTGGTTTAGGAAAGTAAACCTATTATGCTTACTGGATAGTCTTCTTCCAAACCATAGGCTGGTGCCGAACGTTAGGGAAGGAAGAAAACCATTTAGCCTAACGATGGTGTACAGAAGGTAACGACTAAAGAAAAATAAAGGGATTTTGAGAGATGACAAAGAAATATACGGTTATAGTCATGAATTGGATTATGGAAGAGGCATTACTAGGAATACCAGGAAACCCCTACGAAACATTTTCTTGTTTCAGTGGATTGTTAAAGGAAAACTGATTTCCCGATTAGATACTTACTCCAGGGTATGTATTTACCAGGTATGATTCTCACATCTGTATGGTTTTACAGATGATGAGTGGGAGTAGTTTATTGGGAATAAGGTGATCATCCTCATTATATCAGAATTCGTTGTAATTGGTGATATTTGAGGAAGTCGCCTGAGTTTTTGCCAGACGGCATGTATTTGGTTTTGAGTATCCGTTGTTGTGTACCAATTTCAAAATGATATATCTGTACGTTTTTTTTATAAAGTGAGATATAACTTTTTGAAATTATGTCCGTGACATTTACCTATATCAGTTGACGATTGGGTAAGGAGCATTGAACAACGGAGTAGTTCTTAACCATAAGTACAGTTTTCAACCTACGATGCACAGGTTTTGAGTTATTCAACTCAGCGGACTTATACAGAGTATCGTATGCTGTCCAGTGTCCATCAGGACAAAGGAGTTGGTCCTCGTACTATGTTCTATTTACTTGTGACTTCTCTAGTTTTTAGACAAGTGTTTCGTAGAAATACAAGGTCTAAGTTCTGAGAAGTTGTGGGTATAAGAATAAAGTAGAGAACCAGGTGTCGCAAGTATCGGGATTCTTTAAAGAGATCGAAGATGTAGATTCTTGTGATTGGTATTCAGATGATAGTAATGGTTTTGAGAAACTTGTTTCTCTTTCAGGTTACTCATAATTGGATGGATTCCTAAGTTGAGTAATGCTGATTAGCCTCTCTCCGTTGAGATGATATGCACTGGAGACAGCTGCATGATTTGAATCTGGTTCCAATTAAATAAGTGCCAAAGTTTCTATATTGGATATAGAATGGTTTATATCTTAACGATGTTAAGGTACGGGGAGTTGTCCGGCTTATGCTTAAAACCGGACTCTGGATAACTCAGGGCACGTTTCTGTAATGGCAGTTTGCAGGGTTGGCCCTGGCTATGACGAGGGTTGACTTTCTACCATCTGGAAGATCAATAGTGATATTGTTCTTGACTCGCCACAGTTTTAATAAAATGGATTTTTTCAGAAAAATAGTAGTGGGGGTATGGTAGAACTGGAAGTGATTCCAGAACCGCAAACGATTACGGAAAATTTAATAGGACCTAAAGATTCAATCAGGTTTGACATTCCAATAGCCACTCCGCAGATATGGTGGGTAACCTCAGACACCAGAGAGGTACTCCGGTAGCCTCAAGGACGGTGACAGGGAGGTTCTTATCTACCCGGACTTGACACTACTGTTGTTCCAGGCTATGAGACTCGGCAGGAGGATAAGTATAGAGTCGTTCTAAACTAGCTTTAGAAGTGCACGTATATATTATTCTGCCAGAGGGTTGTTGTGGTCAGTGGGAGCAGCGGAAGCATAGTGGGAAAGTAGCTTATGTCTATTTATAAACTAGAGCAGATATAGCGGAGATAGATCATCTAATTTTGATGTGACAGTCATGGGTTTGACTTCATCAGAATAGGGGATGGATCTGTTAAGAAGGTAGTACGGTGTGATGTCCTGGTATTTGGATGACATACACAGAGTAGGAAGTAAAATTCCTATACTACGATCGGTTATACTGTGGTCGTCACACAGTTGTTTCTTCACACAGGATTTGAATATAATATCAGACATTCTGGTTACTAGATCTAGATTTGGGTAGTTTCCCAATGTGGGTACTTTGACAGTATTCTAATGGTATTTAGAATAGATGACTCCTGACATGGTGGTGTACCTGTAGATGATGGAGTCACCCTCTCTAAAGGTGTCTTACAGACTAAAGAGGAGAGGGATGTGCATGATTGGCAGATCACTTGCTTTGGCAATTGAGTCAATCATGAGATGTCAAGTACCACACCAAATGTTGTTTTTGCACTAGATGCGATAAGTTTATATTAATCCAATCCTGAAGAAACATAAGGAAGCAGTTTTAGAACATAAGTGCATGTTCTACGGATTTGATGACGGCAGCCACCTTCAGGAGACGGTTATCATTCCAGGCTTCAAAGGTGACATGGATGACAGAGTTATAGTTTTCCCTCTGACGAAGGGGGTAGTATTATGGACAGGTGGTCCAAGGGGATACTGTGGGAGGCATGGTGCAGGATACTGATTAGGTTCAGTTATCGATACAGTCTAAGAAGTTTGGATTTGGAGTTCATTTATGAACTAGGTCCCATCAGATATCCAGACATATTCTAAGACAGGTATTACTCAATTCGGGAGAAGGATTTCTCCGCGAATTGGAGATTAAGAGAGACATAGAAAAGAACATCAGGGCGGATCCACTCACTGAGGCTATTTCTCGAACACAATAGTTTTACAAACGGGATTTCTGAAACTGATTAGTAGAGGAGTTGGATGTTCGGTATCACACGGGCTGTGAGTATGCGACATCGCAATAATTAGCCTTAAGTGGAAGTGGGAGATTGTTGGATATAGTGCCCTCAAAGTCAATTATTTGATCGCAGGTACGTGATTGCAATGATTGAGGAGGATCTATACCGGTAGCACAGTCTTACTCGAGATGATAGTATGCTATCTGGTTTGCCTTTATCAGTCGTGTAAAGGTTCAGGTGACTGATCACTATTACTCGTTGATAGATCCTTTAGGATCTTGCTTGACTACCAACAGTATGATGGCGATCATATACTTGAGAGTTGGGTAGTCTATAAGCACATCCTTAAATGTTGTCCCTAGTCGTGGGAGTTTCGAGACAGGGCATCGATACTTCGGAGTAGACTCGTGTATACAGTCGAGACCTCGACGAGGGGTGGTGGCCGGTCTCACAATCCACTGGTTTCAGTTGGATCACCTAAGATGTATACAGGTGCTCATTGGGTTATGAGTACACCGGACAGGACTCGCCGGGAACCTGCTAGTTGGTATTTATACCTAGCGTCAGATAGCAGTTCCCTGGTGACATGTGTACAGGTTAGTTCATCGACCTGAGGTCGTCATTTGTCTCGTGTGAGTTCCCACCGTGCTTTGATTCCTACCCTACCACGGCTCAAAGGAGTCGTGCAAACATGTTCTTTTTGGGTACAGTCCCGAGCCACATGGAGGCAAGTGAGTGGATCGGCAGGGGATTCGTCTCTCCCGGTATTGGGGGTGAGATCGCACTGTATCTAGGAGAGCCATTACACAAAACCCTCGGCCGGGGTAGGAGATTTACTGGTAGGTACTCCAGTACTATCTCAGGGTGTTCTAGGCAACACTCCAACACGACTTATACCGCTATTGGGGGTCTGACGTTACCAGCCCCCTAGGCCCGATATGCGATACTCATAGACGAACGGACTTGATTGTATGTATATTGTCACTGTTAGGCTCAGTAGGGTTCCAGGATGAGTTCGCTCATCGGCTTCCCTTGAGGTCAGTACATGGGCAGCCGTTACGCACAGCTAGTGCCGCTGACGTGCTTGTGGTTAAACCCACTGCCAGGGTACTGACTGTTGGAGATAGTGCCCTCAGAGTCAATTATTGGATCACAGGCACGTGATTGCAATGATTGAGGGAGGACCTATACCGGTAGGACAGTCTAACTCAAGATGATAGTATGCTATCTGGTTTATCTTTATCATCGTGTACTGTTTTAGGTGATCTTACAGGTCACTATTGCGCGTTGATAGAGCCCTTAGGATTCTTTCTTGACGGCCAGTAGTATGATGGTGATCATATACGTGGGAGATGGGGTCTATAAGCACATCCTTAAAAGGTCCCTAGTCGTGGGAGTTTCGAGACAGGGCATCGATACTCCAGAGTAGACTAGTGTATACAGTCGAGACCCCGACGAGGGGCGGTGGCTGGTCTCACAAGCCACTGGTGTCAGTTGTTTCACCTAAGATGTATACAGGTGCTCATTGGGTTATGAGTACACCGGACAGGACTCGCCGGGAACATGCTAGTTGGTCTTATACCTGACGTCAGATAGCAGTTCCCTGATGACATGTGTACAGGTTAGTTCATCGACCTGAGATCGTCATTTGTCTCGTGTTAGTTCCCACTGTACTTTGATTACTACCCTACCACGGCTCAAAGGAGTCGTGCAAACAGGTTTTAGTTGGGTACAGTCCCGAGCCACATGGAGGCAGTGAGCGGATCTGCAGGGGTTGGTCTCTCCCGGTATTGGGGGTGAGGTCACGCTGTGTTTAGGAGAGCCGTTACACAAATCCCTCGGCCGAGGCAGGAGATTTACTGGTAGGCATTCTAGTAGTATCTCAGGGTGTTCTGGACTACACTCCGACACGACTTGTACCGCTTTTAGGGGTTTAACTTTTACCAACCCCCTAGGCCCTCCATGCGATGCTCATAGACGAACGAACCGGACTGTACGGATATTTTCACTGACAGGCTCAGTAGGGTGTCAGCATGAGTTCTCTCACAGACGTCCGTTTTGGTCAATACCTGGTAGCCCGTTACGTATGGCTAATACCTCTGACGTGCTAGTGGTTAAATCCACAGCCAAAAGTATTGTCGAGTTTTTAGAGTCCCCCACAAACAGTTACTCAAGTTTCAGGCGAAACGCTGTAGAGGCCGTATGGAGATATAGCAGGGTTCGATCAAGTACGTGCGGTATTGCACGGATCATGATCGGACGGATAATACTAGCGGGCTTTGGTTTAAGCCGGATCCTAGTATTGTACAGTGTAGATTTTGTCTCAATTCATTTGTATTCGGTCGGAATACAAATGCGGGTATGTATATACAGTCACGGGGTTTTCCTGTAATTTATTACGGGATAATTTTTCTGAAGTTGCCAGTTTGCTTTCCGTTTCGGCCATTTTCCTTTGTTTCTTTCTTTGGCTGAAATTTGGTGGAGGGGGTTATTTGCAGTTGTGCATTTTATTAAGGAGAAGACTTTTGACATGATGTTTTTCATGATGGTTGTAGCTTCCATTGACTTCTTTATGTTCATCATTTCTTGCTATGATGGGTGGAGTGATGAGGAGGAGTATGGATTTTGTTGTAATGATATTTCATCATTATCGCCTTTTCTCTCTCTTGCATTATTTTTGGTCCACTCCCTCCCTCACTCCTTACCAAGTCTTGGCCGGCCATTCTTTTTGGATGGGGGTTGTCCAAAATTTGTGTGTGGGTATTGGTTCTCGCTTGCACAAAATCCCATTGCTCATCCAAAAAAGTTCATATCTCCTTCCCACTTCCAAATGGCAACTTCTATAACACCTAGAGACAAAACCATTCTACACTATCCTACAGCATTCGTGGATACGTCGACTCGCCAACTTCGTGCCCGAGTTGCCTTGGTCCAGAGGTAGGAGCCCGTAAAAGAACCCGGCGATGTGGTGCTCTTCCGACGAGGAGATGAAGACCGGAGATTCCGCAGGGAGATCGGGACGACGACGAGAAGACCGAAGGACACAGATCGCTCAGTATATCTCTCTACCCCTTCTCTAGTTTGCTAGCATTAGGTTAATGGCCCGATCCGGGTTTAAAAGTCCGCGGTAGCGCCGGTTCTTGTAAAAGAAAAGTTTTTGTATTCCGCATTTTGGCCTCGTACAGACGGCCGGGGCACTGTCGTGGTCTAACATGGTATCAGAGCCAGGACATTAACCTAGTCTAGCTTGCTCTAACATGTTTACAAGTTCGATCGATCGGATTTTCAAAAAACCGCGTTTTCATGTCCAGTTTCAATCGATTTTTTCCAGTGCTCTAAAAATTAACCTAGTCTAGCTTGCTCTAACATGTTTACAAGTTCGATCGATCGGATTTTCAAAAAACCGCGTTTTCATGTCCAGTTTCAATCGATTTTTTCCAGTGCTCTAAAAATTATTTGGTACATTGGAAAAATACGTGCAGGGTTTTTTATGCATTCTGTGAAAATTTGGTAGGCTGAAGTTACTGTAGCGCGGCGGGTTCGCGGCCAAAACCACATTTGGGCCGCTGATCCGCCGCCGTATTTTAGCTTCACTGCATCAAATTTTTACAGTGGCTCTCTCACATGGAAATAGGGTTTCTGGTATATTCTTTTTTGGCCCAGATGTTTTTGAGTGCTATAGTTGTACTTGGGGCCCACTTCGGAAAATTCAGTCGATCGAAAATTTTAAACATGTTAGTTCACAGTATTTACATTATATCTGCGACCGTGAATGTCACTTGATCGGTAAATCTAGTCTAACTGCTATAGCTCTTTTAGACGGATTTGCGAACGTGACATTCACGTTTATGTTCTGTGTTGTGCTGTGATGTTGTGGATTTGTCGTGGTGGATAGCCTGGATGCAATGTTACTACAGTTTGGTTGTTTATGTACATTTGATATTGCTGGGCGAGCGTCCGACATGTGGACTGCCGTTACTGCCTGTTTGTATAATATTCTTTTGGGGCACGACCGGGCTGAGGTCGATGTACCCGTTGTATGTATATTTTACTTTCTGTACTAGGATTACCCCGCGGTGGGATGCACGGATAGCCGGGTTCTAGAGGTCAACGGGCCCGCATCTCATGGCGTTGAGACGGAGGGGTCTTCACTCTAGAATTGGCGGGCTATTCGCCGCAGTCGTAGGGGGTACAGGTTGACCCAAGGAGGGGTACTCAAGTTACCGGATTCCGTGAAGTGCTGGGTGGTCCATTCACGTTGCTGAAGGGGGCTGCCTTGCTTCAGGTTTTGGCGGGTAACTTGCCGCGCCCGTAGGGGTCTAGGATATCATTGCACAGGCTATCCACACGACCAGGGGAACGTCGGGTTTCAGTAGCGGCTCTGTGAAACCCGGGGATCCCAGATATCTGTATTGTTCTATGATGCTTATTACATTTGGTGATGTTGCATTTTATCACGCCTTGAGCGAATATTATATATTGATATATATACTAGTAGATGTTGTATATGTTTTGCATCCGCGCTAGTCCAGTCCCCGCTCTGTCGTTAGTTAAGTAACCTAACGGGTGATGACGGGACCCAGTGGCGAATACGGATGGCATATACGTACATCATTATTTTCGTTCTTTATTGGTATGATCAATTGATGGGACTGCATTGATTCAGATCAATGCAAGCTAAAAAAACCTATTCTGATGTTGTTGGAACAATTTTTCAAAAAGCTGTTATTGCAAGGGCGTTCTCTTTTGTTTTGCACAGTGGCATTCGGTTATGAATATCCAGCACCTCGGTCGACGAGGCAAGGGCCGAGATCCCTTCACCGGGAGTTGCCCCTTGGACAGAAGTTTGCATCAGGGCAATAACTTCACTATAGTCGTTTACTTTTGCTTTGCATCGTGGTATTCAGTTGGAATATCCTGCACCTCATTCTACGGGGAAAGAGCCGAGATCCCTTCACCGGGAGTGACCTCTTTAGCAAAGGTTTTCACCACTATATTTTTATAAAAGCTATCTGGTTCCTTCAACGATATCAAATTCATTACGTTAAAGGTTTTTTGCCAAAAACTAGACGTAGCCCTCCGTCATTTATTACAGGTATTATTTAGTATTCATGCTGCGTTCGTTGACTCCGTCAAGGCGTAGTGTACGGTAGCTAAGTGGTTCTTGTTTGTAGCATTGATATGGGATTGGTTAGGACAGTCGTGCGGCCTTGTTGACTCCGTCAAGGGCACGTACGGTTGGGTTTAATGCAATCCAGATAATGACGGGTTGAACTTGACTAGGACTCTTTGATTTGTTGACTCCATCAAGGTCACTTGAGTCCTAGGGGTAAAAATCACATCGGGAGTTTCTAAAGAAACTGAAACTTGCCAGGCTTGCGCATACCTTCTGAAGTGTGATAACGTAAGTGGATTCCATCACGTTATCATGCGATGATAGTTGGATCCCGATTCCCACTGATGAGTTGGTTTACTCCTCAGGTGATCCCGACTAATTCTTCTTTCAGGTTTGGAGGAGAATTTGAGGATACAGTGGGAGGTTTCCTGATTAGATAAATTGATAACCATTCTGATCTAGGTTAGAGTGCACGCTGAGTGCTTCTTTTCTCTCTCTCTTTGGCAGCGACCATGGCCCGACCCTTGACTATGACTTAGTGACCAAGTTGACCGAACCTTCTTATAACACTGACTTTTGGATTGTCAGAGTTGCATACCTCATTGCCACTCCTACTTTTACCATTTTCTCCAGGACACCCCGTATTACTACGAACGTCCACTTCCATTGGATAAAACCATCGTATGGTTATACACGAACTCGAAGGAATTTATTCGAGGATGGTTTCCGGTTCTGGAGAAAACGAATAGGACTATTCAGTTGTCTTTTCCTTTTACCTTCTCTCAGGTTGCGAGTACTCCTTGGTTTAGGAGATAGTACACCCGTTACGCCTATCGGATAGTCTTCTTCCAAACCTCACTACTACAAATAGGGGTTGCCCCTACGGATTAACCCATAGGGGTAAACCACTGCCCCTACGGATATGTCCGTAGGGGCAAGAAAATAACCTGTAGGTGCAAATGCCGTAGGTGCAAGTTGAAGCCCTGAACTTGCCCCTACGAATAAAAACCTGCCCCTACGGACTTCACTGTAGGTCCGTTATCCCCTACGGAGTAGGCCGTAGGGGCAAAAACATTATTTTATTTACGGTTTTTTTAATTATATTAGTTGTACCTACGGATGAATCCGTAGGTCTAAGTCATAGCCCCTACGGATACATGCGTAGGTACATATCCGTAGGGGCAAAATATCAGAAATCCTGATATTTTTCCCCTACGGATAACTCCGTAGGGGCTTTTGTTTGCCCCTACGGATATATCTGTAGGGGCACTCCTAACCCCCTGATACTGAGATCAGGGGGGAAAATATAATTTAATGCGGATATTTTGCCCCTACGGTTGAATCCGTAAGGGCAACATATGTACCTACGGATTAATCCGTAGGTACATATTATCTGTTTTTTTTAAAAAAAAACAGGGCTGCCTGATTTTTTCTCGCCCTATGCACAATAATATATACATCAATCAAATATAAAATTAATCATCACACAGCATATTTCGCAGTATTCATAATCACATCTCATGCATATAATATAAAAAAGAAACCAAAAAACTGAATATGATATAAATATAAACCAATATCAATATCAATATCATTTCAAAATGTAGTACAATATGTATGCTATAAATAAATACATGTTTCAAAAAATAAGAATCAAAAAGCTACCCTAGCTCGGTCCAGCTCCACCTCTGATAAACGCTAGAATCTGGCACGCCTGCTCCTCGGTCAATAAACCTTGCAATTCGGCGCGTGCGGGAGTCTGAGCGGCCTGTAGAGCTGGCGATGTGGTCTGCGCAGTCGCCATCGAGGTAGTAGCTTGCGGAGCCGCGACTGCGGGAGTCTGAGCGGGCGGTGGAGCTACAGGAGCTGTCTGCGGAACCGCAGCCGATGTAGTGGCTTGCGGAGCCGCAGCCGAAGGAGATGCATGTGGAGGCTCGGTCGATGTACCCTGTCGCGTCTGCACCTAACGTATGTAATAAGCGTGTAAGAACTGTGTATTATTCGAATTCGTATCATTATCAAGTTATTTCGAAACCCTATTTGGATATCTAGTTTGGAAAACCGTTGTTTATTTTAATTAAATATGTATGTATGATTAATCAAACCTAAGTCTACAACCAAATAAGCTCAGGCTACGTACTAATTATGGATATGTTGATATCTATAATATGACATGATATTTTACTATAAAGTAGTATACATACCAGCATCTCCTTCAACTCCTGAACGGTGGCCCTCAAGCTCTCCAGTTCCTGCTGGACGCGTCGCTCATTGGAGACGGAGGAAGTAACCGCCGGGGTGGAGTCCAACCTCATATGGGCCCTGCTAGGGCCCAGTCCCCGGCCTCTCTCCCAACCTCCGTGGTGCTCTCCGTGTGCGCCGTCCAGGACTGGGGTCAGCAGCCTCAGATCGCTCTGTCCGGTAAAATCGATCCCCGAGGCCTCGTCCTGCTCAACCACCCGCTCCTACACCCACATTAAGCAGTAAAGTATAAGTATAAAATTTAAATTTGAACCTTCCAAAACTAAAATTTCAAATATGGGTAGAATAAATATTAACACTTACGCAAAACTCCTGGGTAGAGACGTCGGGATATCGAAGCTCGCTCGTGGCGGGATATATCGAGGTGTCGTGGACGGCAAGATATGCGGACAACACGCTCAGTGTACCAACTTGCGCCACGGTCTGAGCTGTATGCAATATTAGAAAATAACTCTTAATATTAGAAATATTAGAAAATAACTCTTAATATTGCAGAACATCACAAAGGTCGTCTATTGTAATTTACCGATAACTCCATGGCTCGAGTAATATTCCTCGAGCCACCTGTGTAAGTGGGGCGACCCCTCTTCGCCGACTTCCTGTTCTCTGTATTCTTAGCGGCCTGTTTCTGCACAACGCATTAACATTCAGTTTTCTAATTAAGAAACACAAAAAAGTAAATTGTATTCTAAACAATGAATTACATTTAAAATACATACCTGTTTGCGTTAGGAGTCGAAATATTCGCACAATAGAGGCCATGTCTCTACGTCGACTCTCGCAAACGCCGGAGTAGATAGGAGGGCCGCTATCTTTGCCTCGGGGGTCGCCATCGACAAGGAGTAGCAGTCGGCCTTCAGCTCATTCCTGTTGTATCGTACCTTGGTCTGCATGTTCTTCATCAGGCCATTGTACAGAGCATGAAGGTCGAGCACCCTCCCAGGGTGATCAGGGTCGGGTACAGGCTGAAAATCGTAATCCGACTGAAAATACAAAAAAAAACATTGTTTTTAGATTACAAGTGTTAATAATAAATATATTGGATAAATCAAATGGAAATATATATTAATACGTACCCGAGCCTGGTCAAAGAAGAGGGCGAATGAGCGCCAGTGCTGCTCGCCCCAGTCAACGTGAAGTGGATAGTTCTTCACTAGCCGGCTCTCGTCCTCCATATACCGGTCGAACCTCTCGGCATGAGGACCGGTATAGCGATAGTCAAGGGTAAAAAAGAGGGGGAATGCTACCTCCCCCCTAGCGTTGTCAGGCCTCAGCCTATGGGACTGATTCGGGCCTCGAGTCCCCCTCTGGGGATGGGGAGGCCCTGCGTCTGCACGAAATATCAAGACAATCAATATTAAGACAAAGTTGTATTAAGAAATCAAGCTTAAACGAAAATTGAATTGTGATATATATGTTAGTGTATATGCCCTAGAGGCCATTAATGTATCATACTGGATTGTATATTACTTGATGGAAGCTTGGGATATTCACCTTGTATTGACATTCTTGCTCAAAATGGTAGTATGCTACTTGGTTTGTTTCTGCTTTAATGTGTGCATGTGTTTCTTTTAGCATATCGCCTTTACACATCAGTGGAGCACTTAGGATCTTTGCTTGATTACCAGCGTTGTGATGGCAGTCACACTCGTGGGGGCTGGGTAATCTACAAGCACATCCTTATGCAGGTCCCTAGTCGTAGGACTATCGAGACAGGGCATCGATACTCCGGAGTAGACTAGCGTATGCGCTTCTTATCCCATCTTGGGAGACGGTCTGTCCCACAGCCGTCAGTACGTCGTACTTGAGATAGTATGTGGGTGCTCGTTAGGTTACGAGTACACTGGACAGGACTCGTCGGGAACTTTTGGTTGGTATTATACCTATCGTCAGTTATCAGTTCCCAGGTGACATGAGTACAGCTTAGTCCGTTGACTTGGCACTGTCACTTCGCCTCGAGTGTGTTCCCACTGTACTTTGATTACTACCCTACCACGGCTCAAAGGAGTCGTGCAAACAGGTAGTTTTTGGGTGCATTCCCGAAGCACTTGGAGGCAGTAACGGTTAGACAGGATTCGTCTCTCCCAGTATTGGGGGTTGATATCGCGCTGTGTCTAGGAGAGACATTACACAAAGTCCCTGGCCAGGGCAAGCGAGATTGACTGGTAGGTTTCCAGTGTTATCTCAGGTGTTCCGGGCTACACTCCGGCACGACTTGTACCGCTAGTAGGGGACTGACGTTTACCGCCCCTCTAGGCCCGCCATGCGATGTTCTTAGACGAACAGACCGGACTGTACGGAGACTGTCACATACAGGCTCAGTAGGAGTTCGGATGGGTTTACCTCATCTATCTTCTTATCGGCATCTACCTGGGGACCGTTACGTACAGCTAGTGCCGCTTGCGGTCTGTGGTTAAACCCACTGCCAGCGTAGTGTCGAGTCTTTAGAGTCCCACACAGAGGGTTATTCGCCTATAGGAAAAATGAGTAGAGGTCGCATGGTTTTGCGACAGGGTTCGTTCACATCCGCGCACTTGTGCACGTTTGGTATCCGGACAGCTTATACTAGCGGGTTTTGGTTTAAGCCGGATCCTAGTATATGATTTGGGATTGGTTTTACCTCATTGTATTCGTGTTCCTCGGAACACGGATACGGGTGTGTATGCACAGTTGACTAAGACAGAAGCAGAGGACTTTCATTAGGGTTGATGACCATTGTCATTTTCTTAACCCTAATGTTTATGTGTGAATTATGATTTATTAATATTAGTTAATTATAATTGTGCATGGTTAGGGTTGTTGACCATTTGACTATACTTGACTTGTTGACCTAGGTTGACAAGTTGACCATCATCATTCTATATGAAAGATGCTCTTTGATCCTTGCAAAAGCATTTAATGTGAAATGATAATGGTCATTTCTTGATTAACCATGACAATTATCTTAGCTAATTAGCTATTTTTCATAAATCACATATATGTGAGAAGGGTTGTATTATTCTTCTCACTGGTTCATTTTCATTCTCTCTCCTTCTCTTCCTCTCTCTCTAGATCTCCCCTCTCATTAGTTGAGAACCATTTGAGCTTGAGATAATCCCTTCAAAAACACTCTCTACTCTTTCTAAGGTCCTAGGTCTAGCACACCAAGCACCTTAGTTACTTCTTGTTTGAGGTTGGAGTCAAAGGTTGAGGCCCTCGGGTGGATCTTTCTTCGGCAAGAGAAGGCGACAAGGAGAACCCATTCTTTCACTCCAAGGAGCAAGAAGAGAAGGACTTGAAGACCTAGGTATAACCCACTTTCCGAGTAGCTAACTCTCTTTAGCTTTGTAGTTAGTTTTGTTTAGCAAAGATCCCTCCTTTACATAGTCCATGTTGCCTAGTGTTGTAAAAATCAGATTTTTCATAACGTTTCCGCCTCCCCGCAAGCACCGGGATGGGTAACGTGGACTTACAGTGGTATCAGAGACTAGCTAAACACAAACTAACTAGTTAGCAAAGTATCTAGAACTTCGATCGGAAAAAATCGCAAAACTATTTTTCAAAACCCTAAGTTTATGTCAATTTTTATTTCTGCTTAAAAAATAATAAATCATACTTCAAAAATCGGCTCAGGGTTTTGTTAAGAAACACACCAAAAACTATCCAGTGAACCGGTCAAAGCGCCGCGGTTCCGCGGCAAGAACATGCTTCTTGCCGCGGATCCGCGGCCGAGTTGACTCGGCCGTGGACCGAGTTTGGTGCAGTGTTCTTCTGTTGAGGTTTTGGGATTTTTAATATAGTTTGTTTCCACCCAGATTTTTGAGAGAACAAGTTAGTTTTTGGGGTGGTCACAAATCCGTATTTTGATCGAATTTCTTTACACTTTGGCTAATGGGTTATATCTGTGATGTGATGTATGTATTGAACGTCCGCTAATCGCTATACGTCGATTAGTGGGGGTTATACATATCTGTGATCTGTAATGTTGATGGTTTGTGTATATGAATTCGTTGGATTGTCGCGGATGAATAGCCAGGGGGTTATGAGATGAGAGTTTTCTTATTCATTCAATTCTTGTAATATGTAAATTGATGTAATATTATTTGTATGGCCGCACAATCGGGTCGGGATTGTAGCCGTCATTGTATAACTTCTTTTTACTGTTTTTGCTCCTAGGATAGACCCAAGGTGGGGTGCACAAACTACCGGTTACCTCGAAGTGCCGAATGGCCTACTCACGTTGTTGAGAGAGGTTGCTTCACTTCGGATACTTGGCGGGTAGTTTGCCGCACCCGTAGGGGTCTAGGGTGGAGTTTGGCTATTCATCGCGACCGTGTAATCCGTTCTTCGTTACAGGCTCGTACGAATTGCGGATTCCTAGTATTCATCTGTGATCTGGAATGGCTATCATTGCATGTGACGAATGTTTATATATATATCTATATGATATCTATTTAGGCGTTGCTTATGTTTTGCATCCGCGCTAGTCCAGCCCCCGCTCTGTCGTTAGTTAAGTAACCTAACGGGTGATGACGGGACCCCGTGGCGAATGCGGATGGCATAACCGTACGTCATATTTTCGTTGTTTTCTGCAATGATAGGATTAAATGATGGGACGCATTGGAATTAATCCAAGAAAAAATAAACCAAGTAACAGTCGTTGGAACACTTTCAAAACCACTCGATTCTTTTCAAAACCAAATTTTAAATGCGGAGGTTGAACCACTCCTTTTGAAAGCTATCTCGTTCCTTCGATTATATCAAGTTCACTACATTCACGGTTTCGCCAAAACCATTCGTAGATCTCCGTCGTTTCACATGAATGGTCAATAAGTATTCAAGCTATGTTTGTTGGCCAAAGTTAAGGAATAGTGATTGGTAGCTATTGGGTATTCATGTGATGCATAGATATATGTGTTGGTTTGGGGCAGTCGTTCTACCTTGTTGGCCAAAGTCAAGGGTATGTGCGGGTGGGCTCAAATTAACCTGGAGAATGACGGGTAGAACTTGACATGTGACTTATGATTTGTTGGCCAAAGTCAAGGTCATAAGAGCATGGGGCAAAAATCCACATCGGGAGTTTCAAAAGAACTGAAACATGCTAGCGCTGCATACCATTTGGAGTGTGATGATTCTGGTAGGATTCCTTCAGTATTGTCACGCGATGATATTTGGATCCCGATCCTACTGTGAGTATATGCTGCTCCTCCGGAACTTTCTCACTTAACGATCAATGCTATAAACCAAGTTGGTGTCTAGAAAGGTGTTAGCGGGGCTACGCCTACAGGGAAAAGAGGTTACTTAATTAAGGAACTTCGCGAAAGCGTTGGAAAACCTCTCTCGAAGTACCGACACTGGCCTGGCTGAACGGTTAAGCAAGTATTGTACGGTGAGATTGATCCCGACTAGTTCTTCCTTTATGGTTTGAGGTAGGATTCGAGAGACAGTGGGAGCCATCCTGTTTAGACAAAGTAAAAACCACTCTAAACTTGCAAGAGCACCATGCTAAAGTGTTTCTTCTCTCTTTCCTAATTGCAGCGACCATTTATCATGACTGGACTTAAGTTACTTCTAGATAAAAACATACTGACAGGGCCAAACTACAAAGATTGGCTCAGGAATGTCAAAATGGCAATCACTTATGACAAGTTGGGGTATCTTCTTACCACCATAGCTCCCCCTGTCCCAGGTCCCACCTCCAGCGTCGCGGATAAGGAAATCCGTAAGACTTGGGAGATCGATTGCGCGAAGGCGAAGTGCCTCGTGCTTGCCTCTATGGACAATGAACATCAGAGGAGGCACGAGAATATGGACCTAGAATCCATATTTCTCCATACAAAAGAACTGTATGGAGAGCAATCCCGTATCGCCAGATACGAAATGTCGAAGAAGTTATTTTCGGCGAGATTGGCCGTCGGATCATCGGTAGCGGAATACGTGCTTAAGATGATTGGCTACATAGAGGAGCTCGCGGACCTTGGGACCATGTTGGAGAATGAGCTCTATACGGACTTGATTCTTCAGTCCCTTCCTTCCACTTACGCCCAGTTCATCCTGAACTTCAACATGCAGGAAAAGGAAGTTGAACTTTCAGAGCTTCTCAACATGCTGAGGAGTGCAGAAGGCACCCTACAGAAATGTAGGGAAACATCCACTTTGTTTGTAGGAGGATCTTCCTCTTCTAGGTCCAGGGCGAAAGCCAAGGGAAAGAAGAAGAAAACCCCCGCCAAACCAAGGGGCGGTGTTAGTAAGGTGGATACGAAGGGAAAGGCAAAATCAACAAAGGTAGCGGGGAAGCTTGTGGATAAGGAAGAATGCTTTTACTGTCACAAGAGTGGACACTGGAAGAAAGATTGCAGGGCTTGGAAGGCCAGAACACAGGATCTGAAGCAGGTTGCAGCTTCAGCTACAGGTGTGTATGTTATTGAAAACTGTCTATCAATAAACTCTACGTCCTGGGTATTGGATACCGGATCAGGATCTCATATCTGTAATTCTTTGCAGGCGTTGAGAAAGCGTAGGTTTTTGAAGGCAGGTGACATGACCCTCAGAGTTGCAAACGGAGCTAGCATGGACGCTGAGGCCGTGGGGGACTATCACCTGGGAATGTCAGATGGACATGTTTTGGTTTTACGTAATTGCTTTTTTGTACCCAATGCAACTTGTAATATCATTTCTGTATCTTTGATTTCTAAAGACGGTTATGAATTTACGTTTGTAAGTAATGTTGTAAACATTCACCTTAATCAACTTCTGATTAGGTCAGGTACATTAAGCAATGGTATATACGTATTAAACCAACCACAGATTTTCAATGTCCAGAATACACAAAAAAGAAAGCCTCCGGAAACAAATCAGACTTTCTTATGGCATTGTAGACTGGGTCACATCAATGAGGGAAGGTTGACGAAGTTACATACAGAAGGATATTTGGATCCGTTCGAATACCAATCATATGCAACTTGTCAATCCTATCTTAAAGGAAAGATGACAAAGACTCCGTTCACTGGACACGGAGTAAGAGCGAGCGAGCTCTTGGGACTCATACACAGCGACGTGTGCGGTCCAATGTCTACGCATGCACGAAGCGGTTATTCTTACTTCATTACTTTTACGGATGACTTTTCAAGGTACGGTTATGTCTTCTTAATGAAACATAAATCCGAAGCCTTTGGAAAATTCCAGGAATATAAGAATGAAGTAGAAAAACAAACAGGCAAAATTATCATGACACTGAGATCTGATTGAGGTGGTGAATACTTGAGTGCCGAGTTCCTGGATTACTTAAAAAAGAATGGAATTCTCTCTTAGCTTACTCCTCCATACACTCCGCAACATAACGGTGTATCGGAGAGACGGAACCGAACCCTATTGGATATGGTACGGTCTATGATGAGTAACGCTGAGTTACCGCGATCATTCTGAGGATATGCGCTAGAATCAGCTGCATACCTTTTGAACCGAGTTCCGACTAACACCGTGCCTACCACACCATATCAGATGTGGTGTGGGAAAAGACCCTATCTTAATCACATTAAGACATGGGGATGTCCAGCTTTTGTCAAAAAGCAGCATGCGGACAAGCTCGAGGCACGCTCGGTACAGTGCTAGTTTATGGGATATCCAAAGAACTCCAAGGGATATTTCTTCTATTGCGAAGAGGAACAAAAGGTTTTTGTTTCTCGTCATGCTCACTTCTTGGAAACTGAGTTTTTGGAAAATCAGATAAGTGGGAGCGCAGTAGAACTGGAAGAAATTCCAGAACCACGAGCTATTACTGAAAGCTTAGTAGAACCAGAGGGTTCGAAAGATCAGGACATTCCTACGCCGCTCCGCAGAAGTAGTAGGCAGTCTCATCCGCCCGAGAGATACTACGGTTTTCTCATAGACGGGGATAGAGAGGATTGCATCATTGATTGTGATGAGCCGACTAGCTTCCAGCAGGCCATTCAGAGCGTTGACTCGGTAAAATGGCTGGATGCAATGCGGACCGAAATGGAGTCCATGTACACCAACAAAGTATAGACGTTGGACATTGCTCCAGATGGGGTAAAACCCGTAGGATGCAAGTGGATCTTCAAAAGGAAGATTGGTGTAGATTGACAGGTTGAGACCTATAAAGCTAGACTTGTTGCAAAGGGTTTCCGTCAAAGACCTGGCTTGGACTATGACGAAACCTTTTCTCCAGTGGCTATGCTGAAATCCATTCGGATCCTTCTTGCCATTGCTGCCTTCCACGATTATGAGATTTGGCAAATGGACGTAAAGACCGCTTTTCTAAATGGAAATTTAGAGGAGTGTGTCTATATAGACCAGCCAGAGGGTTTCATTCAGAGTGGGAGCAGCAGAAAGGTGTGCAAGTTGCTTAAGTCCATCTATGGACTAAAGCAGGCATCGCGGAGTTGGAACATCTGTTTTGATGAGACGGTCAAAGAATTTGGCTTTATCAAAAATCCAGATGAACCATGCATCTATAGTAGATTTGTAGCGAGAACTGTAGTATTCCTCGTTTTATACGTGGATGACATTCTCTTAATAGGAAATGACATTCCTATGCTACAATCTGTCAAAGGGTTCTTGTCACACAGGTTCTCCATGAAAGACCTGGGTGATGCCTCATACATTCTGGGGATCCGGATCTATCGTGACAGATCCAAGAGGATATTAGGACTTTCACATTCCAGGCACATCAGCACCATACTGAAAAGATTCAGTATGGAAGATTCCAAGCGCGGTAATCTACCGGCTTGTCATGAGATCACCCTCTCCAAAGAGATGTCTCCCAAGACTGATTTGGAAAGGGATCGCATGTCTATTATACCCTACGCTTCTGTGGTAGGCTCTATAATGTATGCGATGTTGTGTACCAGACCAGATGTAGCTTATGCACTGAGTGTGGTAAGCCGGTATCAGTCAAACCCTGGGGAGAAACAATGGATAACGGTAAAGAACATTCTCAAGTACCTGAGAAGGACTAAGGAGATGTTCTTGGTGTATGGCGGAAAAGACCTCCAGATCGAGGCCTTTGCTGACTCCAGCTTCCAGAGTGACAAGCATGATTCCAAGTCCATGTCGGGTTATGTATTTACCCTCTATGGAGGGGCGGTGTGTTGGAAGAGTTCCAAACAGGAAACCGTTGCTGACTCGACGATGGAAGCGGAATATATCGCTGCTGCAGATGCCGCAAAGGAAGCTGTCTGGATGAAGAAGTTCCTCACGGAGCTTCAGGTGGTTCCTACCATTGTTGATCCAATACCGCTGTATTGTGAAAACAACGGAGCTATAGATTTAGCGAAGGAACCCAGGTCCTATCAGAAGTCTAGGCACATCTTGAAGCGGTATCACCTGATCAGGGAGATCGTGGGTCGCCAATAGATCGAGGTTCGGAGAGTCGCTACGGAAAATAACACTGTTGATCCATTCACCAAGGCCTTACCCCAGACTCAGTTCGAGCGGCTGATCGAGATGATAGGTCTTCGATACGCCAGTACATGGCCTTAGTGCAAGTGGGAGATTGTTAGTGTATATGCCCTAGAGGCCATTACTGTATCATACCGGATTGTATATTACTTGATGGAAGCTTGGGATATTCACCTTGTATTGACATTCTTGCTCAAAATGGTGGTATGCTACTTTGTTTGCTTCTGCTTTAATGTGTGCATGTGTTTCTTTTAGCATATCGCCTTTACACATTAGTGGAGCCCTTAGGATCTTTGCTTGATTACCAGCGTTGTGATGGCAGTCACACTCGTGGGGGCTGGGTAATCTACAAGCACATCCTTATGCAGGTCCCTAGTCGCAAGACTATCGAGACAGGGAATCGATACTCCGGAGTAGACCAGCGTATGCGCTTCTTATCCCAGCTTGAGAGACGGTCTGTCCCACAGCCGTCAGTACGTCATACTTGAGATAGTATGCGGGTGCTCGTTAGGTTACGAGTACACTGGACAGGACTCGTCGGGAACTGTTGGTTGATATTATACCTATCGTTAGTTATGAGTTCCCAGGTGACATGAGTACAGCTTAGTCCGTTGACTTGACACTGTCACTTCGCCTCGAGTGTGTTCCCATTGTACTTTGATTACTACCCTACCATGGCTCAAAGGAGTCGTGCAAACAGGTAATTTTTGGGTGCAGTCCCGAAGCACTTGGAGGCAGTGACGGTTAGACAGGATTCGTCTCTCCCGGTATTGGGGGTTGATATCGCGTTGTGTCTAGGAGAGCCATTACACAAAGTCCCTGGCCAGGGCAAGCGAGATAGACTGGTAGGTTTCCAGTGTTATCTCAGGTGTTCTGGGCTACACTCCGGCACAACTTGTACCGCTAGTAGGGGACTGACGTTTATCGCCCCCTAGGCCAGCCATGCGATGTTCTTAGACGAACAGACCGGACTGTACGGAGACTGTCACATACAGGCTCAGTAGGAGTTCAGATGGGTTTACCTCGTCAGTCTTCTTATCGGCATCTACCTGGGGACCGTTACGTACAGCTAGTGCCGCTTGCGGTCTGTGGTTAAACCCACTGCCAGCGTAGTGTCGAGTCTTTAGAGTCCCACACAGAGGGTTATTCGCCTATAGGCAAAATGAGTAGAGGTCGCATGGTTTTGCGACAGGGTTCGTTCACATCCGCGCACTTGTGCACGTTTGGTGTCCGGACAGCTTATACTAGCGGGCTTTGGTTTAAGCCGGATCCTAGTATATGATTTGGGATTGGTTTTATCTCATTGTATTCGTGTTCCTCGGAACACGGATACGGGTGTATATGCACAGTTGATTGAGACAGAGGCAGAGGACTTTCATTAGGGTTGATGACCATTGTCATTTTCTTAACCCTAATGTTTATGTGTGAATTATGATTTATTAATATTAGTTAATTATAATTGTGAATGGTTAGGGTTGTTGACCATTTGACTATACTTGACTTGTTGACCTAGGTTGACAAGTTGACCATCATCATTCCATATGAAAGATGCTCTTTGATCCTTGCAAAAGCATTTAATGTGAAATGATAATGGTCATTTTTTGATTAACCATGACAATTATCTTAGCTAATTATCTATTTTTCATAAATCACATATATGTGAGAAGGGTTGTATTATTCTTCTCACTGGTTCATTTTCATTCTCTCTCCTCCTCTTCCTCTCTCTCTAGCTCTCCCCTCTCATGAGCTGAGAACCATTTGAGCTTGAGATAATCCCTTCAAAAACACTCTCTACTCTTTCTAAGGTCCTAGGTCTAGCACACCAAGCACCTTAGTTACTTCTAGTTTGAGGTTGGAGCCAAAGGTTGAGGCCCTCGGGTGGATCTTTCTTCGGCAAGAGAAGGCGACAAGGAGAACCCGTTCTTTCACTCCAAGGAGCAAGAAAAGAAGGACTTGAAGACCTAGGTATAACCCACTTTCCGAGTAGCTAACTCTCTTTAGCTTTGTAGTTAGTTTTGTTTAGCAAAGATCCCTCCTTTACATAGTCCATGTTGCCTAGTGTTGTAAAAATCAGATTTTTCATAACGTTTCCGCCTCCCCGCAAGCACCGGGGTGGGCAACGTGGACTTACAATATACCTCCGGTGACTATCGCATGAGCCTGGGCCCGGGCAGCAGCACGAGCGGGACGATAGTTCCTCCGGTGAAGAACAACCGGGGTCCCGGATGCGGACGCATCCCCTCCAACTAGAAAATAAACATTGACGCTAAATTTCCATGAAGTTCATATTTATTCTATAGAGCATGTGTAAAATGAATAAATATTTTATATTTATTCATACTAACCTGCAGACGATGCGGAGGGTATGGAAGCGGCAGGAGTGGCCCCTGCGGAAGATGTGGACGCACCACCAATAATTAGACAATTAAAAATAGATTATATAAGTAATTGCAAAAAGAATGTGTAGATCAATAATATAACGTTCTAAATCAATATGCTTGCACTATAGGATATATAAACATACCCGCAGGTGCGGTGGTGTCACCACCTACAGCTAGACAATAATAAAAATTGCTAAGTAAGAGCAAAAGGAATGTGTGTATATTTATGATATAGCATTCTAAATCAATATACATGCACTATATGATATATAAACATACCTAGAGGAGCGGGAGTGGCCTCTGTCCCAGATGTGGACGCATCACCAACAACTAGACAATCAAACATTGACAATATAAGTAATTTTGACATAAACAGGCATGAATATCTGTAATATTACATTCAAAATGGATATGTGTGCAGTATACCTGGAGGTGTGGCAAAATCCACACGGAAGGAGGCATCCGAAGGGGTCTCCGATCTGGGTGCAAGACCGGCCCTCTGAAGCTCCCTACGCAGCTCTCCGGGCGGCAGAACCGCTATGAGACTCTGCCTCTGCCTCTGCCGCGGCTGGAGCTCCTGCCGCCCCTCGCTGCTCCCGACATCGTCATCAAATCTAGATAAACGGTTCGTGGACGCATTAGACAATCATTAAAAGTATTGACTATATATGTATAGAGCGTAAAATGTGAAGTAATAATATAACATTACTGATAACCTTTTTCGTTTCGTGGGCGTATTATACATATCTACTTGGATTTCATCGTCGATGTCATTTCTAACCCACGTAACTTCATGATCGGTCGAAGAGAACCCGTCCTTCGAAACAGACGGTCGGAGCACTTTAAGCCTTCTCTCTTCTTCATCCTCATCGCTGTCCTCGAATTCTAGGACATCGTAGACATCTCTGGGTTTCCATCGGCATACAACACTCCATCCCGGATGCTTCAAACACTGTGAGTAGTATACTTGGAACGCTTGGTTCAAAAAGATAAACGGATCTTCCTGACCGTAAAATCGAAGTGTGTTCACACTGGTCAATCCATATCCATCTTTCCAAGTCCCAAGATTGCTTCTCCACTTGTCCGTATCGGTTCGCGTATCGTACCAAGTACACTGGAATATATAAAAGGGTTCTGATCGTCCGGGATAGTGGATGCCGAGTATACAATTTAAGTACCTATAATAAATCACACCGTCCGATCCTACCATCGCAATCACACTATTCTGAGTGGTTCTAGATGTTTCTATGTCCTTAACTTCGAATTTGTATCCAAGGACACCAAATCCTTTGTAATATGCAACCTCCATACTAGGAAATTGAGCTAAACATCTTGAATCACTCTCAAATGATGCAGACAAGTTCGGATCGTGGATCTAACAAAACAAATTTTACGACAAATACATAACGATACAAGTTTAGATTAAAACTGATAGCAATAAAATGTTATTCGAATAACTTACATGATCTGTTACCCAATCACAAAAATTATCCTGATGATATTTTTCCAATCGTTCTTCGTTCCAATCAGGATGCCCCTCACGTACCTCGTTAAAATGAATTCTGTTTTCGACAAATAATGGTGACATTAATATTATATCATTTCATACACACACAAAAACAGATATAACAATTAATCCAAAAAAACTTACTCTCTAATTTGTTCAAGACATGCGCAATTAATCAAGATAAACCGGTATATCTTGTTGATAAACATAGTGTCTACCCTCTTATACTCGTCTTTACCATATGGCCCGTCTTGAATTCTTCGTGTCCGGTTAAGTCTTGTCTCAATGTTCTCGTCCAGATAGCGGGAACAAAATGTGGTTGCTTCATCAAGAAGATAACCATGCATGATAGAACCCTCTGGTCGATTTTTATTGCGTATATACTTCTTAAGAGTGTAGAGGTACCTAATGAAAATATGTTGAATAAATAAATACGGGCATACAGGACAACAATAAATTTATAAATTGGGCGAAACGAAAAATTACACATACCTCTCGACGGGATACATCCATCGATATTGTACCGGTCCGGCTAACTTCTCCTCAGTTGCAAGATGAACCGTCAAGTGTATTATGATATCGAAGAATGACGGTGGGAAAATACGCTCAAACTTGCAAAGTATCAATGCAATAGAATTTTCTAGTTTATCCAGCGTCACAACCTCCAGTGTTTTAGCACACAACTCCCTGAAAAAACAACATAGGTCGTTGATTACTAGACCAACCGATTCGGGGAGAGAAGTCCTGAGGGCTAATGGAAGAAGGTGCTCCACGATAACATGGTGATCATGACTTTTCAGCCCATCGATCTTGCCCTTCACAATTTTTATTTTCTTGCTGAATGATCCTGAGAAACCTGTGGGAACTTTCAAATCATGCAACACCTGCAGGAATCTTTTCTTCTCCGGTTGTGACATATGATAAGCGGCATTGGGAAGTACAAACTTGCCCGGTTTACCCGCTACCGGTCTAGGGTGCAATTCACTTCTTATTACCCACTCTTGTAGATCCATCCGAGCATTCAGGTTGTCTTTCGATTTCCCGCCTTTACAAAGAAGCAAGTTAAGTATGTGCTCTAATACTCTCTTCTCTATACGCATGACGTCCAGACAATGACGCACTAAATTTGTAGACCAGTACGGAAGCTCGAAGAAAATGCTTAACTTGTTCCAAAATGGTGGTTTGACTTGTTTCGTCGGATCCATCCTGAAGGTCGCATTATTGTAACCATCCTATTTAGCAGTCACGTCCTCTCCGGAAAATGGGGATGGAGGTCCAAGAAGCTCTTGATGACCATCAAAGTGAACCGTGTCTAACCTATAGGGGTGGTCTGGAGGCAGGAAACGTCGATGGCCGCAATAACAAACTTTCCTGCAAAAATTCAAGAATTTCGATGTTGTGTGTTCATGGCAATGAGGACATGCTTTGTGACCATGTACGGATCAACCTGATAGCATTCCATACGCAGGAAAGTCATTAATTGTCCACATTAGAGTCACACGCAGTATGAAGGTTGTATTTGTGTTTGCATCATATGTCTCTACACCATCAATGAACAAAGATTTCAACTCCTCGATCAGAGGTCGGAGATAGACGTCAATATTGTTCCCCGGTGAGTTTGGTCCGTCGATAAGAAGAGGCATCATAAAGTATGATTGGTCCATAGCCAACCAAGGCGACAGAATATAAATTATCATTACAACAGGCCATGTGCTGTGACTTCCAGCCATATAGTTGAATGGGCAGAAGCCATCAGTAGCCAGTCCGAGCCGGACATTGCGAGGATCGCTACTGAATATTGCGTGCCTCCTATCGAAATCCTTCCATGTCGGTGAATCTCTTGGATGGCTCATTTTTCAATCTTCACTTGGAGGAGCACGGTGATGCCAAATCATTGCCTCGGTTGTTTTCTTGCACCTGAATAGCCTCTGTAGCCTCTGTGTTATGGGAAAGTATCGTACTATCTTGACTGGTATATCCGGTTTCTTATCAGAATCTTTCGGCTTATACCTGGCCTCTCCGCATGTTGGACACTCTTTCAAATCTGAATTCTCTTTCCGGTACAACACGCAATTTTTAGGACATGCTTGAATATTCTCTCACTTTAGACCCAAATCAGACATCATCTTCTGGGCTCTATACCAGCTGTCGGGTACGTTATTTCCCGGAGGCATAGAATCTTTCAAGAACGAAAGAAGCATTGTGAATGACTTGTTGCTCCATTCATTTAGGCACTTAATCTAGAAAAGCTGGACGAACCATGAGAGGGTGGAATACTTCGCATTCTCATAAATTGGTTTCCTAGCATCATTCATGAAAATTTCATATTTATCCGTATGCGGTCCTTGCCTGGAAAGAATGTCATCTTCGGTACGAATAGATTCACCAAGGTCAGCCTCTACCATATCCTCCATTTCTTCTGATGGAAATAAATTACCGTCTTCTCCTTCTGCCGCATTACCGAATTTTTCTTCTTCTCCTTGTAAGTCTACGCTAGTGCCCCGGCAGTCTACAGACGCCAAATGCGGAACAAAAAACTTTTAACTGGCGCTATCGTATACTTTAACCCGGATCTGCCATTATTGCTAAACTAACAAACTGTAAAGAGTGTAGAAAGGTTATACCGAACGATCCGAGTCCTTCGTTCTTTAACCATCATCCCACGCTCCGTTGCGGCTGCTCCGATCTCGTCGATCTCCGATCTGCTCGTCCAAGTGGCACCACGTCTCTGATTCTTTAAACGGGCTCCCGCCTCTGACTTGAGGCAACTCGGTCGTCAAGTTTGCTAAAAGAGACGACCAAGAATGATGTAGAGAATGAGTAGATGACTTTGTCTCACTTCGTCCAAATCCGTAGACGATCGGTTAATGAAGTTGCCGAGGGAATTGGGTGATGGAATGAAATGAACTGTAAAATTCCATGCACCCCAAATACTATCATATCTTTTCAAGTGGAACAACAAGTCAGAGAGAGAGAGGAGGGGGCCGACCACTTATAGCAAGAGGGGGGGTGAGTGTAGGAGAGGGGAGAGTAACCTTAAGCAAAATATCATATGTGAACACAAACTAAAATATCTTAAGGAAAACAAAACCTCATTGAAATCAAAGCATGAGTCATTTAACCTAGTCACCAAATTCTAGAACCTTCTAGAACCTTCTAGAAGCACGACTCACTCTCATCCAAGAAAAGATAAATCCGTCTTTAACCGAATGTTAAAAGACGGCTGATAGAAAACTGGAAACTGGCAACTTCCAAAAGTGATCCTGAAACGACTTTCAGGATAACCCCGAAACTGTATAAATATACCCGCATTTGTATTACGACCGAATACAAATGCAACTGAGACAAAGATATTATACCTACTCAATATAATACTCGGATCCGGCTTAAACCAATGCCGGCCAGTATCACCTGCCCGAAAAATAACACGTGCGTAAACGCACGTGCATTTTCCGAACCCTGCCATAAAACCATACGGCCTCTACAACGTTTCGCCCGAACTTGGGAAACTGTCTGTGGGGGACTCTAATGACTCGTCAGTACCCTGGCAGTGGGTTTAACCACAAACCGTCAGCGGTACTAGCAATGCGTAACGGCTGCCCATGGACTGACCTCAATGGATGCCGATGAGCGAACTCATCCGGAAAACCCTACTGAGCCTAACAGTGACAATGTATATACAGTCCGGTCCGTTCGTCTATGAGTACCGCATATCTGCCTAGGGGGCTAGTAACGTCAGTCCCCCAATAGCAGTATAAGTCGTGTCGGAGTGAAGCCCAATAACACCCTGAGATACTACTGGAGTACCTACCAGTAAATCTCCTGCCATGGCCATGGACTTTGTGTAATGGCTCTCCTAGACACAGCACGACCTCGCCCCCAATACCGGGAGAGACGAATCCCCTGCCGATCCGCTCACGTGCCTCCATATGGCTCGGGACTGTACCCAAAAGCTACCTGTTTGCACGACTCCTTTGAGCCGTGGTAGGGTAGAAATCAAAGCACAGTGGGAACTCACACGAGACAAATGACGACCTCAGGTCGATGAACTAACCTGTACACATGTCACCAGGGAACTGCTATCTGATGATATGTATAATACCAACTAGCAGGTTCCCGGCGAGTCCTGTCCGGTGTACTCATAACCCAATGAGCACCTGTATACATCTTAGGTGATCCTACTGACACCAGTGGCTTGTGAGACCGGCCACCGCCCCTCGTCGGGGTCTCGACTGTACACACTAGTCTACTCCGGAGTATCGATGCCCTGTCTCGAAACTCCCACGACTAGGGACCACAATTAAGGATATGCATATAAACTACCCAACTCTCACGTATATGATCGCCATCATACTGTTGGTAGTAAAGCAAGATCCTAAGGGCTCTATCAAAGTGTAACATGTAATCAGTCACCTGATCATGTACACGACTGATAAAGGCAAACCAGATAGTATACTATCATCTTGAGTAAGACTGTCCTACCGGTATAGGTCCTCCGCAATCATTGCAATCACGTACCTGTGATCCAATAATTGACTATGAGGGCACTATCTCCAACAATCTCCCACTTGCACTCAAGGCTAATTATTGCGATGTCGACTACTCACAGCCCGTGTGAAACCGAACATCCAACTCCTCTACTAATCAGTTTCACAAAGCCCGTTTGTAAAACTATTGTGTTCGAGAAATAGCCTTAGTGAGTGGATCCGCCTAGAAGTTTCTTTCTATATCTCTCTTAATCTCAAGTTCGCGGAGAAAGCCATCTCCCGAATTGAGTAATACCTGTCTTAGAATATGTCTGGATATCTGATGGGACCTAGTTCATAAATGAACTTCAAATCCAAACTTCTTAGACTGTATCGATCACTGAACCTAATTAGTATCCTGCACCATGCCTCCCACTGTATTCTCTTGGACCACCTGTCCATAATACTGTCCTTCGTCAGAGGGAAAAACTATAACTCTGACAATCTCTCTGTCAACCATGTCACCTTTGAAGCTTCGAATGATAACCGTCCCCCGAAGGAGGCTGCCGTCATCTAATCCGTAGAACATGTACTTATGTTCTAAAACTGCTTCCTTATGTTTCTCCAGGATTGGATTAATACAAACTTATTGCATCTAGTGCAAAACTAACATTTGGTGTGGTACTTGACATCTCATGATTGACTCAATTGCCTAAGCAAGTGATCTGCCAATCATGCACATCCCTCTCCCCTTTAGTCTGTAAGACACCTTTAGAGAGGGTGACTCCATCACCTGCAGGTACACCACCATGCTAGGAGTCATCTATTCTAAAAACCATTAGAATACTGTCAAAGTACCCACATTGGGAAACTACCCAATTCCAGATCTAAAACCATAGATCTAGAAACCAGAATGTCAAATATTATATCCATATCCTGTCTGGAGAAACAACTGTGTGACGACCACAGTACAACCGATCGTAGTATAGGAATTTTACTTCCTACTCTGTGTATGTCATCCAGATACCATGACATCACACCCTACTACCTTCTTAACAGATCCATCCCCTATTCTGATTGAAGTCAAACCCATGACTGTCATATCAAAATTAGATGATCTTTCTCCGCTATAACTGCTCTAGTCTATAAATAGACATAAGCTACTTGCCCACCATGCTTCCGTTGCTCCCACTGACTACGACAACCCTCCTACCGGGTCTCATAGCCTGGAACAACAGTAGTGTCAAGTCTGGGTAGATAAGAACCTCCCTGTCACCGTCCTTGAGGCTACCGAAGTACCTCTCGGGTGTCTGAGGTTACCTACCATATCTGTGGAGTGGCTATTGGAATGTCAAACATGATTGAATATATAGGTCCTATTAAATTTTCCGTAATCGTTCGCGGTTCTGGAATCACTTCCAGTTCTACCATACTCCCACTACTGTTTTCTGAAAAAGATCCATTTTTACTAAAACTGTGGCGAGTCAAGAACAATATCACTATTGATCTTCCAAATGGTAGAATATCAACCCTCGTCATAGCCAGGGTCAACCCACAAACAGGCATTACAGAAACGTGCCCTGAGTTATCCAGAGTCTGGTTTTAAGCATAAGCTGGACAACTCCTCGTACCTTAATATCTTTTATGGTACGAACTATTCTATATCCAATATAGAAACTTTGGCACTAATTTAATTGGAACCATATTCAAACCATGCAGCTGTCTCCAGTGCATATCATCTTAATGGAAAGAGGCTAATCAGCATTACTCAACTTAGGAATCCATCCAATTATGAGTAACTTGAAAGAGAAAAAAGTTTCTCACAACCATCACTATCATCTGAATACCAATCACAAGAATCTACATCTTCGATCTCTTTGAAGAATCCCGATACTTGTGACACCTGGTTCTCTACTTTATTCTTATACCCACAACTTCTCAAAACTTAGACCTTGTATTTCTACGAAACACTTGTCTAAAAACTAGAGAAGTCATAAGTAAACAGAACATAGTACGAGGACCTACCCCTTTGTCCTGATGGACACTGGACAACATACAATACTCTGTATAAGTCCGTTGAGTTGAACAACTCAAAACTTGTGCGTTGTCGGTGGAAAACTGTACCCTGGCGATTTCCTCAAATATCACCAATTACAACGAATTCCGATATAATGAGGATGATCACCTAATTCCCAATATCTTACTCCCAATCATCATCTGTAAAACCATACAGATATGAGAATGAAACCTGGTAAATACATACCCTTGGAGTAAGTGTCAAATCGGGAAAACAGTTTTTCCTTTAACAATGCACTGAAACATGAAAATGTTTCGTAGGGGTATCCTGGTATTCATAGCAATGCCTCTTCCATAATCCAATTCATGACTTCAACCGTATATTTTATTGTCATCTCTCCAAATCCCTTTATTTGTCTTTAGTCGTTACCTTCTGTACACCATCGTTAGGCTAAATGGTTTTCTTCCTTCCCTACCGTTCGGCACCAGCCTATGGTTTGGAAGAAGACTATCCAGTAAGCATAATAGGTGTACCCTCCTAAACCAAGGAGTACTCGCAACTGAGAGAAGGTGATGATAAAAGACAACTGAATAATACCTTATTCTTTTAAAGGTGAAATAGGAGTGGCGATGAAGTACGCAGTTTTGGTCGTGAATGATATCAGTCGCAATTTACATTGCCCTCTTTCTAATCCCTTTATTTTGTCTTTACATATTACCTTCTGCACACCCTACTTAGGCTAATTGGTTTTCTTCATTCCCTACCTTTCGGCACCAGCCTATGGTTTGGAATAAGACTATCCAATAAGCGTAATAGGTGTACTGTCCTAAACCAAGGAGCTCTCGCAACCTGAGAGAAGGTGATAATAAAAGACAACTGAATAAACCAATTCTATTTCTCCTGAACCTGGATCCATCCTCGAAGAAGTCCCTTTGAGTTCGTATATAACCATACGATGGATCTATCCAATGGAAGTGGATATCCGTAGTAATACGGGTGTTCTGAGAAATTCAAAGTGTAAAAGAAGGAGTGGCAATGACTTATGCAACTCAGACAATCCAAAAGCCAGTATTTTAAGAAGGTTCGGTCAACCTGGTCACTGAGTCATAGTCTAGGGTCGGTCAAAGGTCGCTGCCAAAGAGAGAGAGAAAAGAAACACTCTGCGTGCACTCTAACCTAGATCAGAATGGTTATCACTTTATCTAATCCGGAAACCTCCCACTGTCCTGTCAAATTCTCCTCCAAACCTAAAGAAGAATTAATCGGGATCACCCGAAGAGTAAACCAACTCATCAGTGGGAATCGGGATCCAACTCTCATCGCATGATAACGTTATGGAATGCATCCACGTTACTCATACTCCAGAAGGTATGCGCATACTTGGCAAGTTTCAGTTTCTTTAGAAACTCCCGATATAGTTTTTGCCCCATGCTCTTATGATCGTGACTAAGGGCCAGCCCATCATAAGTCACATGTCAAATTCTTCCCATCATTATCTTGTTAATTTGAACCCACCCGTACTCGCCCTTGACTAAGGGCCAACAAGGCTGTACGACTGTCCCAAACCAACGCATCTATCTATGCAACATGTGAACACCCCAGCAGCTACCAATCACTATGTCCTAGCTAAGGGCCAGACCAACATAGCGTGAATACTACTGACCATTCATATGAAATGACGGTGGGCTACGGCTGGTTTTTGGCGAAAAACCTTTAACGTAGTGAACTTGATATCGCTGAAGGAACCTGATAGCTTTTTAAAATATAGTGGCGAAAACCTTTTGCTAAAGAGATCACTCCCGGTAAAGGGATCTCGGCTCTTTCCTCGTGGAATGAGGTGCAGGATATTCCACTGAATACCACTATGCAAAGCAACTTGTAATCGACTATAGTGAAGTTATTACCCTGACACAAACTTCTGTCCTAGGGGTCGGTCCCGGTGAAGGGATATCGGCCCTTGCCCCGTCGAATGAGGTGCAGGATATTCCACTGAATACCGCTATGCATAACAAAAGGAAACGTCTTTGCAATAACACTTTTTAAATTTGTTCCAACAACTGGAAACAGGTTTGTTTTACTTTGCGTTGATCAGAATCAACACAGTCCCATCATTTAATCACACCAGAAAAGAACGAAAATAAAATGTACGTATATGCCATCCGCATTCGTCACTGGGTCCCGTCATCACCCGTTAGGTTACTTAACTAACGACAGAGCGGGGACTGGACTAGCGCGGGTGTAAAACATATACAACATCTAATAGTATATAAACCAATATACAATAATCGCTCCAGGCGTGATAATATGCAACATTACAGAAAAGTAATAAGAATCACAGAACAATACAGATAATCTGGGATCCCCGGGTTTCACAGAGCCGCTGCTGAAACCCGACGTTCCCCTGTCGTGTGGATAGCCTGTGCAATGAAACCTAGACCCCTACGGGTGCGGCAAGTTACCCGCCAAAACCTGAAGCGAGGCAGCCCCCTACAGCATAGTGAATGGACCACCCTGCACTCCATGGAATCCGGTAATCTTGGGCACCCCTCCTTGGGTCAACCTGTACCCCCTACGAGTGCGGCGAATAGTCTGACAATTCTAGAGTGGGGCCCCTCTGCCTCTCAAAGCCATGAGATGCGGACCCGTTGCCCTCCAGAACCCGGCTATCCGTGCACTCCATCACGGGGCAAAACCTAGTACAGTAATGAAAATTAGTACAACAGGTACATCGACCGCAACCTGGTCGTGCCCCAAAAGAATATTATACAACAGGCAGTGACGGCAGTCCACAAGTTGGACGCTCGCCCCGCAATATCAAATGTACAAATAAACACAAACTGTACTACCATTGCACACTGCTATCCACCACGACAAATCCGCAACATCACAGCACAACACAGAACATCAACGCGAATGTCACGTTCGGAAACCCGTCTAAAAGAACTATAGCAATCAGACGCGGTTTACCGATCAAATGACATTCCCGGTCGGAGATATAATGTAAGCACTATAAACTAACGTGTTTAAATTTCGATCGACCAAATATCAAGAAGTGGGCCCCACGACTTACTGGTGAACAGTAACAAAACCTGGGCGCAAACGATATATACCAAAAACCCCAAAATCCAACAGAGAACCCACTGTACAAATTTGGGAGCATGCGCTCACCACGTGGCCGCGGATGCACGGCCAAACCATGGGTTTGGCCGCGTTTCCGCGGCTGTTTGGTGGAGACACGTGCCCAAATTTGGTCGTGGTTCTTAGAAAAGCCTGCACAGTTTTCTGAGACATGTAGAAAAATTTTAGGAGGCCATTTAAAATCAACAGAAACTGTCAAGTTGGAAAAATGCAATTTTTGATTTCCGGTTCGATCGATGTTTTAAACGCGTTAGCACAAGTTAGCATAGCAAAATGGTTAGGCTCTGATACCACTGTAAGTCTACGCTAGCGCCCCGGCAGTCTACAGACGCCAAATGCGGAACAAAAAACTTTTAACTGGCGCTATCGTATACTTTAACCTGGATCTGCCATTATTGCTAAACTAACAAACTGTAAAGAGTGTAGAAAGGTTATACCGAACGATCCGAGTCCTTCGTTCTTTAACCATCATCCCACGCTCCGTTGCGGCTGCTCCGATCTCGTCGATCTCCGATCTGCTCGTCCAAGTGGCACCACGTCTCTGATTCTTTAAACGGGCTCCCGCCTCTGACTTGAGGCAACTCGGTCGTCAAGTTTGCTAAAAGAGACGACCAAGAATGATGTAGAGAATGAGTAGATGACTTTGTCTCACTTCGTCCAAATCCGTGGACGATCGGTTAATGAAGTTGCCGAGGGAATTGGGTGATGGAATGAAATGAACTGTAAAATTCCATGCACCCCAAATACTATCATATCTTTTCTTGTGAAACAACAAGTCAGAGAGAGAGAGGAGGGGGCCAGCCACTTATAGCAAGAGGGGGGGTGAGTGTAGGAGAGGGGAGAGTAACCTTAAGCAAAATATCATATGTGAACACAAACTAAAATATCTTAAGGAAAACAAAACCTCATTGAAATCAAAGCATGAGTCATTTAACCTAGTCACCAAATTCTAGAACCTTCTAGAACCTTCTAGAAGCACGACTCACTCTCATCCAAGAAAAGATAAATCCGTCTTTAACCGAATGTTAAAAGACGGCTGATAGAAAACTGGAAACTGGCAACTTCCAAAAGTGATCCTGAAACGACTTTCAGGATAACCCCGAAACTGTATAAATATACCCGCATTTGTATTACGACCGAATACAAATGCAACTGAGACAAAGATATTATACCTACTCAATATAATACTCGGATCCGGCTTAAACCAAAGCCGACCAGTATCACCTGCCCGAAAAATAACACGTGCGTAAACGCACGTGCATTTTCCGAACCCTGCCATAAAACAATACGGCCTCTACAACGTTTCGCCCGAACTTGGGAAATTGTCTGTGGGGGACTCTAATGACTCGTCAGTACCCTGGCAGTGGGTTTAACCACAAACCGTCAGCGGCACTAGCAATGCGTAACGGCTGCCCATTGACTGACCTCAAGGGATGCCGATGAGCGAACTCATCCGGAAAACCCTACTGAGCCTAACAGTGACAATGTATATACAGTCCGGTCCGTTCGTCTATGAGTATCGCATATCTGCCTAGGGGGCTAGTAACGTCAGACCCCCAATAGCAGTATAAGTCGTGTCGGAGTGAAGCCCAATAACACCCTGAGATACTACTGGAGTACCTACCAGTAAATCTCCTGCCATGGCCATGGACTTTGTGTAATGGCTCTAGTAGACATAGCACGACCTCGCCCCCAATACCGGGAGAGACGAATCCCCTGCCGATCCGCTCACGTGCCTCCATATGGCTCGGGACTGTACCCAAAAGCTACCTGCTTGCACGACTCCTTTGAGCCGTGGTAGGGTAGAAATCAAAGTACAGTGGGAACTCACACGAGACAAATGACGACCTCAGGTCGATGAACTAACCTGTACACATGTCACCAGGGAACTGCTATCTGACGATATGTATAATACCAACTAGCAGGTTCCCGGCGAGTCCTGTCCGGTGTACTCATAACCCAATGAGCACCTGTATACATCTTAGGTGATCCTACTGACACCAGTGGCTTGTGAGACCGGCCACCGTCCCTCGTCGGGGTCTCGACTGTACACACTAGTCTACTCCGGAGTATCGATGCCCTGTCTCGAAACTCCCACGACTAGGGACCACAATTAAGGATATGCATATAAACTACCCAACTCTCACGTATATGATCGCCATCATACTGTTGGTAGTAAAGCAAGATCCTAAGGGCTCTATCAAAGTGTAACATGTAATCAGTTACCTGATCATGTACACGACTGATAAAGGCAAACCAGATAGCATACTATCATCTTGAGTAAGACTGTCCTACCGGTATAGGTCCTCCGCAATCATTGCAATCACGTACCTGTGATCCAATAATTGACTATGAGGGCACTATCTCCAACACTCCTGCCGCATTATCGTGTTCTCCTTCTTCTTCTGCCGCAGTACTGCATTCTTCTCCTTCCCCACGATATTTCCAAGTTGTATAAAGTCTAGTAAACGCATATTTTACAATATGAAGCTCTGCCAATTCTACCTTCTGCCATTACTTATTGCCACATCTATCGCACGGACAGAGAATCTTCTCTATTATGATCTTATTATGTGCGCGTGCAAATTCAAGGAAAGCAGCAACTCCTGCGACAAACTTAGGTTGCATACGTTGTTGCCAATCCACATACATCCAGTCCTTAACTCTGAGGTACTCATTGGCCATGTTAGACTGTATAACATATAAATTGTAGGTTATGCTGACTATATTGAGAAATATAAGAACGGGATAGTTAATGACAAAGGAGAAAATCCGTGTATATGCTTTGTGTGTGCGTTTGTCGTTGAAAAGAATAAATTATCGCACGTATGTTAACCGATAGACGGGGACTAAGTGGCGCTTTTAGTTTCATATATGAGTATCGATGAGAATATGAAGCTTTCATATTATCATCGAGAATCATATATTGGTTTTAACTTGAACATCTCGAATCACTCTCTAATTATTCGTTTGTTGTGTATTCTTGTTGTATGTGTGTGTTCCGGCTGTCGTGGGTAGGCTTCTATCCCATTAAGAATGTATAGAGCGAACACCCATCACTTGTGCTTTCAACCGTTTCGAGTAAATTTCGGCAGCACCTCCCCGCTGTTCTCCGAGTACACTGTAATAGAATAGATAATCATTTCAAAGCTGCGAAATAACGTTGAAATGAACAACTAATCTATCTTTGTACATGGAGAACCAGCGGAAAGGTACCGACGAAATATCTCGAAACGGATGAAAACACAAGTGAATGAAGGCGTTTGCTTTATACATTCTTAACTTGTCCACACGGGACAAATCTATGGGTTACCATACGATTGAATTTTCTCGCCGCGTAGACTATACGACGATTGTTAGTATCGAGCTATACCGTCTGATATTTAACAACCTTCGTATAGTTCTATGTCACGACGAACATCGCGCGTATGTTAACCGATAGACGGGGACTAAGCGGCGCTTTTAGTTTCATATATGAGTATCGATGAGAATATGAAGGTTTCATATTATCATCGAGTATCATATATTGGTTTTAACTTGAACATCTCGAATCACTCTCTAATTGTGCGTTTGTTGTGTATTCTTGTTGTATGTGTGTGTTCCTGCTGTCGGGGGTAGGCTTCTATCCCATTATGAATGTATAGAGCGAACACCCATCACTTGTGCTTTCAACCGTTTCGAGTAAATTTCGGCTGCACCTCCCAGCTGTTCTCCGAGTACACTGTAATAGAATAGATAATCATTTCAAAGCTGTGAAACAACGTTGAAATGAATATCTAATCTATCTTTGTACACGTAGAACCAGCGGAAAGGTACCGACGAAATATCTCGAAACGGATGAAAACACAAGTGAATGAAGGCGTTTGCTTTATACATTCTTAACTTGTCCACACGGGACAAATTTATGGGTTACCATACGATTGAATTTTCTCGTCGCGTAGACTATACGACGGTTGTTAGTATCGAGCTATACCGTCCGATATTTAACAACCTTCGTATAGTTCTATGTCACGACGAACATCACACGTTTGTTAACCGATAGACGGGGACTAAGCGGCGCTTTTAGTTTCATATATGAGTATCGATGAGAATATGAAGGTTTCATATTATCATCGAGTATCATATATTGGTTTTAACTTGAACATCTCGAATCACTCTCTAATTATGTGTTTGTTGTGTATTCTTGTTGTATGTGTGTGTTCCGGCTGTCGGGGGTAGGATTCTATCCCATTAAGAATGTATAGAGCGAACACCCATCACTTGTGCTTTCAACCGTTTCGAGTAAATTTCGGCAGCACCTCCCCGCTGTTCTCCGAGTACACAGTAATAGAATAGATAATCATTTCAAAGCTGTGAAACAACGTTGAAATGAACATCTAATCTTTCTTTGTACACGGAGAACCAGCGGAAAGGTACCGACGAAATATCTCGAAACGGATGAAAACACAAGTGAATGAAGGCGTTTGCTTTATACATTCTTAACTTGTCCACACGGGACAAATCTATGGGTTACCATAGGATTGAATTTTCTCGTCGCGTAGACTATACGACGGTTGTTAGTATCGAGCTATACCGTCCGATATTTAACAACCTTCGTATAGTTCTATGTCACGACGAACATCGCACGTATGTTAACCGATAGACGGGGACTAAGTGGCGCTTTTAGTTTCATATATGAGTATCGATGAGAATATGAAGGTTTCATATTATCATCGAGTATCATATATTGGTTTTAACTTGAACATCTCGAACCACTCTCTAATGATGCGTTTGTTGTGCATTCGTGTTTTATGTGTAACATGATTTTAAACCATTGAGATCAAGATTGATAGAACTGATCATCCTACATTGCAATGGCATTCATATACCAAAAACTATTATTGCAATGGCATTCATCTATAACAATCAACAATTAAAACTACAAATGTAGGATACTGATATCATAAAGCGTTATACGCAACATATGAATTCACATGACTGAAACATGCATCAAAAAACATGTTCATCCAAAAGAAAGGCCACTGTCAACAAATATAGACAAAGGATTATTATATTAACTATGAAACATATTAGAAAAAGGATAGAAGTTAAATATGTTAATAACATGATGATAATCAAAGCAGTTGCGTACAGATACTAAAACCGAATATGTGACACGGTATTCTTGTAAAGATAGACATGTATTAAAAGAGGAGACGCCGAAGTAAAATCCATAACTAAATCCCTATCTTGCCCTTCCTTTTCTTCAAATCAGAAATGTGTCTTTTTTTTGCAATTATATATAGCTAAAACAAAGAAGGTCCTGCAATTCTAAGCATTTCCAATTACAACGGCCCATCCTCAAAATCTAGAATCTTATGAGCATCTTATACAATTAGCAAACATATTCAACCGAAAACACCCTCAAAATTTCCACCAGACTACAAATCCTTGCTTACTCAAACCCCAACCAGATTAAATTAAGGGACTACTCAGACCCACAGTTTAAATCAATCAAAAATATCCAAAATCAGACACGAGGTCTTTGGATACCTACCAAATGCCAGGTCCCATGACTCCAAAAACAAAACCCCAACATGCCCAACGGCTAAAAGTTCCACAAAACAGTCTCCGTTTCCAAGAAAATTTGAGAATGACAAATAAAATTATTAATTAAACTGGGCTTTACCCACATTATTAGTCCAGTTTCCAACACCTTCTCAAACTAGACACATTTTCCTCTTATGATCATCATCAACATTTCAATTAACGAGCTTAATGCTAATTAGAATGGAAATTAATTTAGACCCTGAAATCCAAAACCCCAACCCCAATCCTAACACTAACCCCAACCCTGTCACGACCCGAAAGTACGGAACATGACCGGCACTTAGGCTACGAACGTCTCAAGGCGTATGTGCTCTAAGTAAGCCGAGCCCAGAAATCCAAACCAAGAAAAGTAGTGGAGTGAAGGAAAAACCATAAGTAAAACAACTAGTCTGCAATATAATATACAACGCCTAAAGGCGAGGATCACAACAGAAAGGAAACTCAACGGCATGAAACCCAGAGAAACATAACGTGCGACTCTAAGGTCGAAAGAATAATCAACACTGGTCTCTATCTCAAATAAGTACATTTTGGTAGATGGAACTTCTAGATACAATTGAAATATAGTATACAATGTATAATGATGGGTACGATACAAATAAACCCACCTACTAGCAAGTCACCCGAAAGAAGCAGTGCCGCAAGCCGTAATGAAACCCGTAAGGCAAAACCTGCAAGAACTGGGGCACAACGGGGGTGAGTTGCCAACTCGTGAATAGAAGAACATCTACGAACAGAAAAGCTCATGTATGACGCAATCCTAGGTCATACGATCAACATATAGAAACCTCAAATGAATAAGTCTGAAGCAAGCTTAGGTGGCAATGTAACATCTATACATGTATGTAGTGCCAAGTACTCGCCAATGCCTCAGGTAATAACATGTCATAAATATGAGGTATGTCTGCATAGAGTAATATGATGAAGTATCTAAATTGATATCAATACACATATATTAGCGTCCCATTCCACCAATATTGGTGTAAGGGTATATATAACAGCGTCCTCACCCACTGTTATATATACAAATGAGGTATGATCGATATAATCAATATGAATCAATGCCAGCTATAACATGAATCTAGTAGTATGTGGATGTCCTCCAACTAGGTAATCAATATCTGTAAATCGGTGGATCCCGTCCACGTGTCATCCAATGACAACAGGCATCATGCATGTAAATATCGTAAAGCATATGCATGGAAATATGAGGATATAATAAAATCATGGAACCTGAGTGGTTAGCATCGACACTCGAAAACATCATGAACACCTGTGCCTAGCATCAACACGTAAATCCTCATATATCTCAGGCGCCGCACACCCTGGTCGGCCCTCATATCCACCTCATGACTCCAGTCGGTATCCCCCGGATAACCGAAGGGTCCCAAATACTATCACCGGTAGGTAGTACTCCCCTGCCGGGCTCACCGTCTATCATATACGAGTCTTCTTGCACCGAGGTACCTCACCGGGTCCACCATGTACCCGCAATCGGTGCCTACTGCTCCTCGAATCGGGTATACCCGTACAAGCTCTCTGGAACCGAGAAAACTCATGGTGGACGCACTGAAAATATCATATCAAGGGTGACCGGATTTTTAAAACAATTACATATTTTCTTTTGAAATATCCACGGTCCCCAAATCCAGAAATATCATTGAAACAACATATCTCAATGTGTATAATCAAACATGATGTATTCGACATGTAAAGAAAGGTAAGCATATCAGTAAGTCATGCAACATGGAATAGTAATGTGCGCATGTCGAGGGAAACCGCTCTTTTTAAATGAATCAGTTTTAAAGAATATCTTGCGGTTCCCAAGTCTCTATTCAAGCCAGAGTCATCTATGTATGTGTATAGGTATAAGTGTACAATATGCCATGAAAGAATCATATCATGAATGCAACAGTACTACAGTGTAGTGGCATGGCAATTATCGATGATGAAGTGTGTGAGCCGGCAAATAGTGTACGTGGAACATACGCATCATCGATAATGGTGCTGGTGTCCTAACAGCATGATGGTAATATCTCAATAAAAACAAGTAATGCGATGCAATAATATAAATATGCGGAATCAAATAATCAACGCACTAGAGCAGAACCTACATCAATATGTAAGTGTCATATAGTTTTGCCTTTTTGAAATAAGACGAATCGAGGATTTTAGTAAAATAAGAGCTGCGGTGTTTTTAAGAAAAGATGCCCTTTTTGAAATTATCTGTAAAATGACTTTTTTCCTGTCTTTAAAATACTCCCTATTCGTTAGTTTTGAAATAGGTATGACTCGGGTCAAGTCTAACATCTATTATACTAACTACTAATCTAACTAACAAGTCAATCGGGAGGGGTATGGAAACCACCTAAATCTGAGTCGGTATATATATAAACATAAAGATAGTAGTCGGTGATCCCGCATCAATAGTATCGCATACGATACCGTAAATCATCTGACACCCTCAAGTCATGAGTGAGGATCAATCATTAATATAAAGCTCGTACGGTAAATCGTCGTATGGCATCCCAATAGCTGGGTGCGGGTCAATATCACAATCATCACATCAAATATCTGGTATCCTTATTATCATATTACATAATCTGGGGTAATGATCTACGTCTAGTACGAATCGATACCATCTACATAAGTATGAATGCGTGTGCGAAAGACACGCCCAAAGGCCCGCTAAAAATCATATATCGTATCCCAAATACGAATCACATCACATCACCGATATCATGGCACTATGCCAAAACTTATCGACTCACATCCAATGTCCTCCAATATCCTCGTCATCACAGTATAAACATAGCAAATATGCACGTGGGTGCGTGTGGGTGCAAAACTATTCTAGGGTTCGTGACTAGGAACTACACTAGTTACTTTTAACCCTAATCTATGCATAATACACCTAACACATCCTAACAACCAAGTCACACATAAGCTAACATATACAAGTACAGTATATATGGTATACTAGACATCGGACTGCGGGGGTGCTATACGCCATCCACCCGAATTCTCCCCGTAGATATAAATCTACTCACCTTCTTATGTGTGCCGGTGCCGATGTCGCCATTTGCATCTCCAACGCTTCGACTCCACGTGGGGTACCTACAAGGATATCACACGCTAAAACACATAAAAACCATGTCGGAAACCAAAATGGTGCATGCTACGCCCTTAGGTAAAAACCTGTGGCCTCGCGTGCAAACACAGTCCATAACCCTCTGCCGTTGGCGTTCAAATGCCACCCGAAAGAAACGAATCATGTAATACCAAAACCCATACGAAAACAAGTCGTAAATCATGCGCCAAGTCAATAAAATCAACCCAGATTCTACCCTGGTTGGAACCAGACAAAACTAGACATACCCAGGGTCAAGTTTACAGGTAAAAGAGCCGTGCACGCAAAACGAGGGGGTTCCCTACTGCTCTGGCCGCAAATTGCGGCCAGAAAGGATTTATCTGCGGCCAGGAAGTGGGTCCAGGGGCTGGGGCTTTGGGTGTTGGCTTCTATCTACCTGCACATCTCACTGCCAACTCAATTTTATTTTAGGAGGCCCCGGGTTGTAGCAGATTCCAGAAAGGCTTAAAAAGTCGACAAAACGCTAACCGACACTAAATCGAACAATCTGGTATTTTTGCTGGAATCTGGTGAAATTCAGGGGTGAACTGGTCTCAAACACACCTAATAAGGTTATACTAACATTCAAAACCAACACTTGGTAAAGTCTCACTCAAATTTGCCTAAACTAGCACTAGATCACAAACATAACACTGAATTTCAGTCTATTACCCATAACTTGCAAGAAAGGAGTTGGGTTGTGAGATTATACCTCAAGGGGGTCCTAAGATGAAGGAGAAGGGAAGAAGGAGGAGGGGTGTTGCTGCTGAAGTGCCCTGTAGCAGCCTCAAGTGTATGGTTGCTGCTGCTGATGCTGCTGTTTTTGTTGCAGCTGATGCTGATGTTTTTCACATGAAAGTATGTTGTTATTGTTGTTGTTGCTGCTTGCAACCCTCTCTCTCTTTTTCTTGTGGCTGAGTGCAGCAGTAGAAGTGTTGGGGTTGGTGTTGTTGTATGGTGGAATGTGAGAGTGGGAGATGTGAGGGAAGGATGTGAGTGAGAGGGAGAGATATGAGGGAAAGCAAAAGATTTGAAATGAGATGGGCCATGACACATCCTAGAGCCACCTTTCTCTCTCTCTCTTAATAAATGCTTGCTTTCTCAAGCCACCATAACCTCTCTCTCTCCTTAACACAAGTCAACCCCCAATCCTAATCCAATGTAAACAAAACCACACCCATGATTAACCCCAATTAGCTTAACCAAAGGGTTAACTCATCATGGTTGGCCAAACATGGTTAACCCACCATGCTCATCTAAACATGGTAACCCTAGACTAACCCAAGTTAACATGCACAAGTGTGTGCAGTCCAGATAAAATTCCAATAAAATATTCATAAAACCAGATAAAATATTTAAAAGCCGTTTTGGTAAACTTTTTACCAAAAACCCTACATTAAACACAATTACCACTAAATAACATATTTTAGAATTTCCAAAATTTTTCTTCAGAATTTTTTTTTCCATTTATCGGTATTTAATTATACCTAAATATTAAAATAATATTAAATTATAAAAATTCCCAAAAATAATATTATATTTTTCTGAAATGTTACAGTCTTCCCCCCTTAAAGAAATTCGGTCCCCGGATTTAAATTTAAAACCCCAAATTCCAAAACATTTCAATAAAATGTCCAAGTCCACGGGGCTCCGAAATCATCAATCCATAAAACACATCGTAGCTCAATACAAGCGCATGAGCAATGAGCAGATAACTCAAAATCAAAACTCCGTCAAGTATCCTGCAATCATCGGAGTCAAGGCGAAAACACGAAGGCTAAATCCAAAGCAAAACCGATATGCCATAAATCGGAACTATATATGTAAATATATGAAGGGAATGCATGCCAGAATTTCCTTAAAATCGATGTGCAATGCGCATAACACTGCACAGTGGCGGACGTCTTTATAAGAAAATAGCCATATACGTATATATCTTTTGTTTAGTATGCACGATCCGCCGTTTGAAAACAACTTAGAAGGGTTCCCTGTTTTTAAACGTTTCGTGTCATATCGGACACGTATGTAAATAATGAGACTATAGCTCGCTTTTGGAAATCCCTTTGAAATCTATCTATGCATGCAAAATATATCCAAGCACTGTCCTCTGACTAGTCCTGCTCAGTGCGAAAACAAATCGCAATATCATAAAAATGTACTGCTCCATAAAGAAATTAATCCCAAAAAGTGCACATGAAAACTACGTGTGTCTGGTGCGCACGGAAATCAAAATCCATACATGTGCCAAGCAGATGCACAAAACGACATCAAGGTGCAACGGGTGTGCACACAGCATCGGTCATAGGCAACGTGTGTGCCTGACAGCAAAATCAGGTGCATCTGACAAGCACGAAAAATCCCGATTTAGTGCACCTGGTGTGCACCAAATCTCATCTCATAACATGCGCCCAACAAGCGCTAAAAATCCAAATCCGGTGCATCCATCATGCACGAAATCATGACATCCAATATCAAGCGCCGAACGCGCGCAAATCCAATCAGGTGCGTAAAGTGCACAAGACAAATATCGAGCATCACCATCGAAATCGAAGTCCAGTGCATCCAAGTGCACAAAATACATGTCACTGGACTACAAGCATATGTAAACTATACAGAGTGCAAAACCAAATCGTGTGCGTGCATACGCACAAAATCAACTCAAAGGTCTAAAATCCATAAAATCACAAACATGTGAAACCAAGGCACGAAAACGATATCAAGTGCAACAACTATGCAAAATCGTAAATACTCAATAGGTGCAACCAAGGTGCATGAAAGCAAATGTCATGAAACTCAATCATCAAGACTAAATCATGCAAACAGAATGCCCAAAATATCAAAATCCCAGATGACGGATACGTGATAATCGAATCGCAAAAATCACAAATCATAAATACCGTCGTCGGTAGTTCCTCCTTCAAAGTCGAGAAGGTGTCGGTGCATCCAATGCTAGCAGCGCAAGATATCTACTTGCCTCTTGCTCAAGGTCTGGCGTCCGCTGTCTCTGGGTCCTTATCTTCTCTGTGGATTTACCAATCTCGCCATCCATCGGCTCATCGGCCCAGTCAGGTGTGCTAACGGGAATGATTCCGTTCTGGCACTTCTCTGGTCATCACTCGGTCAATCATCACGACCACTCGTAAAGCAGCATCTCACTGGCGTCGGCCTCTGGCTTTCTGAATGTACATCACGCATCTGATCCTGGTGCAACTATCATTGCAGCTGTGTCCTGGAAGGAATCCTGCTCAGGGTCTCTTCCGATCTTGCCTATGCCGAGCTGTACGGAGGCTGGTACTCTTACATAATCCTTTCTCGTTTTCTGGACAACCGCGTGTTCCGCACACATTTCTTCGGAAACTCGCCGTATCCCAACGCTTCTGTAAGCATATTAGGTTTCTATTCTCGACGGAAGGTAATGACAGCTCGTCAGCGTCTCGCACGAACCTCTTGTCCCGCTTGTCTTTATCGTCGTCCACTATGACGTCACGCCATTCTATCTACGCACTGCACTGTTCTCGGCCACGGTCAATCCGAAGTCTCTCGCACGGACTCGAAATCGCGTACTCTGTAGCTTCCTCATTCTGTAGAAGGCGTCTGGCCGAACAGGTTCTCGGGAACGCGTCCTAACCATCGGAGAAATACTCAATACTCGTCCGACCTCGATCAACTCACAACACATCTGGGTGAGGTCCTTTATCCGAACCTGGTCAACTATCTCGTCGACGATGCCGAACTCTGGCCTGCTGGACCGCGCTCCAATGGCTATGCTCGTATCTGGAGTCTCCCAAGCAGTGTGTCCTATCACATGATATCCGAATGATGTCGAATCATCCGATCGACTCGTCAGAACCTCACAATCCCCCAAGAGCTCAACATCTTGGGTACAGTTTAACAGTATTGAGTCCACACCACAGCATCGGTGGTCCAGCCGTAGAAGGGCAAACCCAAGCCTCACTAATGGCGCTGCAGAACTGCCGTAAACCCTAAGGTTCAAAGGCTTTCACACGGTCATTAAGTCGAGTTAGGGTTTCATTCTTCTAGAGGGTCCATAGAATTGCCTGCACGTCCTTCCGAATACTTTAAACTTGGAATAGTAGGTTTCGGACATTCGATCATCTCTGTCGACTCTCAACGTCTCCGCGTGAAGTCGTCTCAGCTGGAATCAATCTATGTGATGACCTCGCATCGGGGTAGAGAACGATCCACATGTCCTAGTCATTCATCCTCGGTGACTAGCGGCCTTCTATCATCTCCTAGTACAACCCGTACCGCAATAGCTCCAACATCTCGGGCAATATCTCGTCGTTCGCAGCAACAACTGGCTCCTTCGTCTGTACGCTGATCAGCGCCTCAATCCTCCAGGAAATGCGATACATTGGCGGCCATCTCTAAATCGGACTGCTCTAGATCTGAGTAAGACTCCCCACACTGGAAATCTTCAACTCAACTGGGCCTGCTACGGCGCCTAAATCGGACGAACCACCTTCATCTATCAATTCGGGTAGACTAGCTATCATCTGTCTCGTATCTGCATGGAAGCTCCGGCGATCTCAGCTCGTAAGCTCCGGAAGCGACATCCTATCAATCTCAGCAATAGCTGGTTCATCTGCCTGCACGGTAGGCGGCATCATAATCTCTGAGGAATGTTGTACATCGACAGTCCTCTCTCAACTGGCAGCTCTAACAATGGCCCGATCATCCGGTGTAAAACCAAGAATTCTCCTCCACAAGAGGTCACAATCATCAATACTAACTCGAGACGTTCCCATGTCACCAGGAAACACAATCAAAAAGACACATCTCTACCATCGGGTGTCGCCGGAATTACACCCCGGTCAGTCCTCGTTCGTAATGAGCTCATGCGGACCGCAACTCTATCCGTAGCTCTCCCTGCCCATAATCGTGGCAGTTAAACATAACGGGTACCGATGAGGCTAGATCAGGAATGAATATGATACTGAACCAAGAAATGTACATCCTAAGGCTTCTTAAGTGGAGTGGCGTGTCGTAAATAAGCCGCGGACATACCCACGGTACGTCACTCTACTTTAGTCACATATTCCATCAACCAAGGGCCATCCTACGCTCCGAAGGTAAAACCTAACGCTCTGATACCAACTTTGTCACGACCCGAAAGTACAGAACATGACCGGCACTTAGGCAACGAACGTCTCAAGGCGTACGTGCTCTAAGTAAGCCGAGCCAAGAAATCCAAACCAAGAAAAGTAGTGGAGTGAAGGAAAAACCATAAGTAAAACAACCAGTCTGCAATATAATATACAACGCCTAAAGGCGAGGATCACAACAGAAAGGAAACTCAACAGCATGAAACCCAGAGAAACATAACGTGCGACTCTAAAGTCGAAAGAATAATCAACACTGGTCTCTATCTCAAATAAGTACATGTTTGGTTTATGGAACTTCTAGATACAACTGAAATATAGTATACAATGTATAATGATGGGTACGATACAAATAAACCCACCTACTAGCAAGTCATCCGAAAGAAGCAGTGCCGCAAGCTGTAATGAAACCCGTACGGCAAAACCTGCAAGAACTGGGGAACAACGGGGGTGAGTTGCCAACTCGTGAATAGAAGAACATATACGAACAGAAAATCGCAAGTATAACGCAATCTTACGTCATACGATCAACATATATAAACCTCAAATGAATAAGTCTGAAGCATGCTAAGGTGGCAATGTAACATCTATACTTGTATATAGTGCCAAGTACTCGCCAATGCCTCAGGTAATAACATGTCATAAATATGAGGTATGTCTGCATAGAGTAATATGATGAAGTATCTAAATTGATATCAATACACATATATTAGCGTCTTATTCCACCAATATTGGTGTAAGGGTATATATAACAGCGTCCTCACCCACTGTTATATATACAAATGAGGTATGATCGATATAATCAATATGAATCAATGCCAACTATAACATGAATCTAGTAGTATGTGGATGTCCTCCAACTAGGTAATCAATATCTGTAAATCGGTGGATCCCGTCCACGTGTCACCAAATGACAACAAGCATCATGCATGTAAATATCGTAAAGCATATGCATGGAAATATGAGGATATAATCAAATCATGGAACCTGAGTGCCCAGCATCGACACTCGAAAACATCATGAACACCTGTGCCTAGCATCGACACGTAAATCCTCATGTATCTCAGGCGCCGCACACCCTGGTCAGCCCTCATATCCACCTCATGACTCCAGTCGGTATCCCCCGGATAACCGACGGGTCCCAAATACTATCACCGGTAGGTAGTACTCCCCTGCCGGGCTCACCGTCTAGTATATACGAGTCTTCTTGCCCCGGGGTACCTCACCGGGTCCACCATGTACCCGCAATCGGTGCCTACCGCTCCTCGAATCGGGTATACCCGCACAAGCTCTCTGCAACCGAGAAAACTCATGGTGGACGCACTGAAAATATCATATCAAGGGTGACCGGATTTTTAAAACAATTACATATTTTCTTTTGAAATATCCACGGTCCCCAAATCCAGAAATATCATGGAAACAACATATCTCAATGCGTATAATCAAACATGATGTATGCGACATGTAAAGAAAGGTAAGCATATCAGTAAGTCATGCAACATGGAATAGTAATGTGCGCATGTCGAGGGAAACCGCTCTTTTTAAATGAATCAGTTTTAAAGAATATCTTGCGGCTCCCAAGTCTCTATTCAAGCCAGAGTCATCTATGTATGTGTATAGGTATAAGTGTACAATATGCCATGCAAGAATCATATCATGAATGAAACAGTACTACAGTGTAGTGGCATGGCAATTATCGATGATGAAGTGTGTGAGCCGGCAAATAGTGTACGTGGAACATACGCATCATCGATAATGGTGCTGGTGTCCTAACAGCATGATGGTAATATCTCAATAAACACAAGTAATGCGATGCAATAATATAAATATGCGGAATCAAATAATCAACGCACTAGAGCAGAACCTACATCAATATGTAAGTGTCATGTAGTTTTGCCTTTTTGAAATAAGACGAATCGAGGTTTTTAGTAAAATAAGGACTACGGTGTTTTTAAGAAGAGATGCCCTTCTTGAAATTATCCGTAAAATGCTTTTTTGCCTGTCTTTAAAATACTACCAATTCGTTAGTTTTGAAATAGGTATGACTCGGGTCAAGTCTAATATCTACTTTACTAACTACTGATCTAAGTAATAAGTCAATCGGGAGGGGTATGGAAACCACCTAAATCTGAGTCGGTATATATATAAACATAAAGATAGTAGTCGGTGATCCCGCATCAATAGTATCGCATACGATACCGTAAATCATCTGACACCCTCAAGTCATGAGTGTGGATCAATCATTAATATAAAGCTCGTACGGTAAATCATCGTACGGCATCCCAATAGCTGGGTGCGGGTCAATATCACAATCATCACATCAATTATCTGGTATCCTTATTATCATATCACATAATCAGGGGTAATGATCTACGTCTAGTACGAATCGATACCATCTACATAAGTATGAATGCGTGTGCGAAAGACACGCCCAAAGGCCCGCTAAAAATCATATATCGTATCCCAAATACGAATCACATCACATCACCGATATCATGGCACTATGCCAAAACTTATCGACTCACATCTAATGTCCTCCAATATCCTCGTCATCACAGTATAAACATAGCAAATATGCACGTGGGTGCGTGTGGGTGCAAAATTATTCTAGGGTTCGTGACTAGGAACTACACTAGTTACTTTTAACCCTAATCTATGCATAGTACACCTAACACATCCTAACAACCAATTCATACATAAGCTAACATATACAAGTACAGTATATATGGTATACTAGACATCGGACTGCGGGGGTGCTATACGCCATCCACCCGATTTCTCCCCGTAGATATAAATCTACTCACCTTCTTATGTGTGCCGGTGCCGATGTCGCCATTTGCATCTCCAACGCTTCGACTCCACGTGGGGTACCTACAAGGATATCACACGCTAAAACACATAAAAACCATGTCGGAAACCAAAATGGTGCATGCTACGACCTTAGGTAAAAACCTGTGGTCTCGCGTGCAAACACAGTCCATAACCCTCTGCCGTTGGCATTCAAATGCCACCCGACAGAAACGAATCATCTAATAACAAAACCCATACGAAAACAAGTCGTAAATCATGTGCCAAATCAAGAAAATCAACCCAGATTCTACCCTGGTTGGAACTAGACAAAACTAGACATACCCAGGGTCAAGTTTACAGGTAAAAGAGCCGTGCATGCAAAACGAGGGGGTTCCCTACTGCTCTGGCCGCAAATTGCGGCCATAAAGGATTTATCCGCGGCTAGGAAGTGGGTCTAGGGGCTGGGGCTTTGGGTGTTGGCTTCTATCTACCTGCACATCTCACTGCCAACTCAATTTTATTTTAGGAGGCCCTGGGTTGTAGCAGATTCCAGAAAGGCTTAAAAAGTCGACAAAACGCTAACCGACACTAAATCGAACAATCTGGTATTTTTGCTGGAATCTGGGGAAATTCAGGGGTGAACTGGTCTCAAACACACCTAATAAGGTTATGCTAACATTCAAAACCAACACTTGGTCAAGTCTCACTCAAATTTGCCTAAACTAGCACTAGATCACAAACATAACACTGAATTTCAGCCTATTACCCATAACTTGCAAGAAAGGAGTTGGGTTGTGAGATTATACCTCAAGGGGGTCCTAGGATGAAGGAGAAGGGAAGAAGGAGGAGGGGTGTTGCTGCTGAAGTGCCCTGTAGCAGCCTCAAGTGTATGGTTGTTGCTGCTGATGCTGCTGTTTTTGCTGCAGCTGATGCTGCTGTTTTTCACATGAAAGTATGTTGTTGTTGTTGTTGCTTGCAACCCTCTCTCTCTTTTTCTTGTGGCTGAGTGCAGCAGTAGAAGTGTTGGGGTTGGCGTTGTTGTATGGTGGAGTGTGAGAGTGGAAGATGTGAGGGAAGGATGTGAGTGAGAGGGATAGATATGAGGGAAAGCAAAAGATTTGAAATGAGATGGGCCATGACACATCCTAGAGCCACCTTTCTCTCTCTCTTAATAAATGCTTGCTTGCTCAAGCCACCATAACCTCTCTCTCTCCTTAACACAAGTCAACCCCCAATCCTAATCCAATGTAAACAAAACCACACCCTTGATTAACCCCAATTAGCTTAACTAAAGGGTTAACCCATCATGGTTGGCCAAACATGGTTAACCCACCATGCTCATCGAAACATAGTAACCCTAGACTAACCCAAGTTAACATGCACAAGTGTGTGCAGTCCAGATAAAATTCCAATAAAATATTCATAAAACCAGATAAAATATTTAAAAGCCGTTTTGGTAAACTTTTTACCAAAAACCCTACATTAAACACAATTACCACAAAATAACATATTTTATAATTTCCAAAAATTTTCTTCAGAATTTTTTTTTCCATTTATCGGTATTTAATTATACCGAAATATTAAAATAATATTAAATTATAAAAATTCCCAAAAATAATATTATATTTTTCTGAAATGTTACAAACCCCAACCCCAACAGCAACCCCCTACCGAACCACAACCCCAACCGCAGCCCCAGCCGCAGCCCCCGCCCGAGCCCCAGCCCCAACCCTAACGCTAACTGCAGCCCGAGCCCCAACCCCAACCGCAGCCCTAGCCGCAGCCCCAGCCCCAACCCTAGCCCTATCCTAAGCCCCTGCCCCAGCCACAACCCTAGCCCCAGCCCGCAGCCCCAGCCCCAATCAAAAATTAAAGTAATTGAAAATTTTCTTACCTGTGCAGTGGTGACGACGAGAACGGAAATGAGCCGGCGCTGGCGACGACGTAAGCAGGCGGTGGCTATGACGAATCGGCGGCGCTGGTGACGACGAGAACGACGATCGATCGGCGGGAACGAGGGTTTGGGAATTTTTTCTTCGCGCGAGAATTAGGAATAATGAGCGTAGGGATCGATATGAGCTTTTAACTTAAATCCCTATTTAGATTCCCCTACGGATAAGTCCGTAGGTTCTTGGTTTGCGGCTCCGTAGGGGCAAACAACAATTTAAGATTTAGTAATTTTTAAATAAATATGTAAGGACAGTAGGGGCAACCTTTTGGCCCTACGGATTAATCCGTAGGGCCAAACTAAAATTGCCCCTACGGATGTCGTTATCCGTAGGGGCAACCCCCTATTTTAGTAGTGCCTTAGGCTGGTGCCGAACGGTAGGGAATGAAGAAAGTCGATTAGCCTAAGTGTGGTGTACAGAAGGTGTTAAGTTAAGACAAATAAAGGGATTAGTAAGAGGGCAAAGTAAATTGCGACTGCTATTCACGACCAAACCAAGTATTTCATTACCACTCCCGCATCACCTTTGTATTTCTCCAGAACACTCCGTATCACTACGAAGATCCACAGTTTATTGGATACTCCATCGTATGGTTATATACGAACTCGAAAGGAACTTGTTCCAGTTCGAGAATGGATTCTGGATCAGGAGAAATAGGAATAAGGTTTTATTCGGTTGTCTTTTATCTTCACCTTCTCTCGCATTGCGAGTGCTCCTAGGATTAGGACAGTACACCCATTATGCTTATTGGATAGTCTTTTTCCAAACCATAGGCTGGTGCCGAACGGCAGGGAAGGAAGAAAACCATTTGGCCTAAAGGGGTGTACAGAAGGTAATGACTAAATACATATGAAGGGGTTTGGAGAGATGGAAAAGAAATATACGGTTACAGTTGTGAATCTGATAATGGAAGAGGCATTACTAGGAATACCAGGATACCCCTACGAAACATTTCAATGTTTCAGTTTTACTGTGTACTGTTAATGGAAAACTTATTTCCCAATTAGACACTTGCTCCAGGGTATGTATTTACCAGGTATGAATCTCACATCTGTATGGTTTTACAGATGATGAGTGGGAGTAAGTTATTGGGAATTGAGTGATCATCCTCATTATATCAGAATTCGTTATAGTTGGTGATATTTAAGGAAATCGCCTGGGTAGTTTGCCGGACGGCAAATATTTGGTTTTGAATATCCGCTGTTATGCACCAATTTCAAATTGATATATCTGTACGTCTATTTTTATAGAGTGAGATATACCTTTTTGAAATTATGTCCATGACATTTACCTATATCAGTGGATGATTAGGAAAGGAGCATTAAACAGCGGTGTAATTCTTCTTAACCATAAGTACAGTTTTCAACCTACGACACACAGGGTTTGAGTTATTAGACTCAGGGGACTTATACAGAGTATTGTATGTTGTCCAGTGTCCATTAGGACAGAGGGGTTGGTCCTCGTACTATATTCGGTTTACTTATGTGTAACACCCGAGTTCATTTATACCAATTCTAGTCCTCGTATTTCTTTATTTGTGGTATTTTTCCCTGATTTATCGTGTTTTGGGTGCGAATAGTATTTTATATTTTACATTGCATTCGACCCGACCCGCTTGCTTGAACATGTTTGATTCATATTTATAGATTACCCTGACTTGTTACATAGACACGTGCATCTCATGTATACTGCATACTGGCATTTTACCTGGCATTGCATATTTTACCATATAACATTTTAGGCATGTAAAATAATTTAAAATTGCATTTCATAGCCTGCATGATACCCCTAACCCCGTGGTAGCATCCGCGCATCTTGTTCTCGTCCCGTTCAGTGAAACAGACGTGTTTGGATGGCTACGCGCATGTATGTGCATCCGTTCTTGGGGGTATGCATTTTCGTTACCTGAGCATTCATTTTGAATTTTGAAAGTCGCACATATTTTTCGTATTTTAAATCTGAATTTTTAGACCCGACCCGGGCGCGTTTTGAAATATTTTTGAATCCCGCCAAAATTCAATTTATTTAATTTTAAAATTTAGTTTAAATATTTTCATATGATTTCTTTAACAAACTGAAACCTCTTATCTAAAATTTTAAATCTAAAAATCTTTTAAAATTTTAAATCTAATTTCCTAACAAACTAACAACTCCTTTCTCTCTCTCTCTCCTCTGAATATATATATTTATATATATTTTATTTATTTAATTTTTCTTTCCTTATTTAATACACAATCTCTTCTTCTTACTTCTTCTTCTTTCTTCTTTCTTTTTCTTGATCTTGTTTCTTGATTCCGGTGATCACCGCCGGAGCCGTGCTCGTCGCTGACGATCCGAGTGATCTAGTGAACGTACCTGACTTGCGTGATCACCCTCGTGAGTTGTTTGGAACCGTTCCGTGTACCGTGCGCGCGTCGCGACATTTCGCCGACGAAGGATGTTCCGTACACATCCGTTCTTGTTCCGTCTAGGCAAGTTAATCTTGCTACATGCTATATAATTCATTTTATACCCATTTAAATAAATACCATACCTATAGTTTAAATCTAGTACTCCATGTTTAATTTTATAACGTTTCGATATTCCGTTTGCATCCGTTTATATCATTTTAAATCTAGATCATGAAAAATTATCTTGTGACATACTAGATTATATTATACTGCATCCATATCATTTAAAATACATTTCGTCGTAATATTTCTTATTATTATCTTTAATTAGTTTATAATCTGCATTTTATAATGTTATACATTTGAAAATATTATAGTTTACACATCAAACGCCGTTGAAAAGCGGATATGATAAATCTGAAATTTACTGTACACCTGACCTTATAAAATTCATTATAAATCATAGAAAAATCATTAGTATACGTTCTTTAGTTCGTTACGAAGCTAACTCAGAATACTATAACTCTATGAAATATTTACTTGCAAAATAAATTGTTTAAATAACGTAAAATGAAAATGAAAATGTCTCTAAACTGCTGTCCGGGGAAATTCCAGCAGCAAACTTTCAATTTAGAATGTTCATAACTTTTTGTAGGGACAACCTGAGATGCTTATACTTATAAAAATGAAATCCTTATTGAATTATATTTGTTTTGGTATAAGACACGTCCCTTTTGAAGAACGTTTGCTATTTTTAAGATATTTTACAAATTAGGGTGACGCTGAATTTCTGAACATAACTTTCTTGTGCATGGTTAATCAATACCACTTTTATAGTTATTAATCGCTTTGAATATGCTATACATATTAATATTAGTATACCAATATTTATATCACATATTGCTTAGTTGTACATCCGACATTACCATTTTATAGTTTTATAACTTTTCGGATACCCGTTTGCATCCATCGCATTTAAGATACATATAATTGCATGCATAGATCACATTACTACATAATACTGTGATATTAACACTCCATGTTTAATAAATTGCATCCTAATTAATATTGGAACTATAACCCTGACTCGAATTGATGACTGTACATCCATATAGTTTAGTCTGTAACTATTTGCACATCATATTACATGTTTCGGTTTGTTGTTTTATTAGTACTCATGCTTGTTCTGTGTACCCATGATTATGCTAGTTTGATTATGAGCACCCACATGATATCTTGTACACCCTGACATGACTTGTTACACCTACTACTTGACCCGACATGGTACCGTACACCACTTGACTTGACCTGATGTACCATGGCTTTACCTGTTAGCTGATCTTGAGTCTAATGCCAACAAACCTAACCTGTAGTCCTTACGGACCGTTCCTGTTGTCTATCCAGACAAACCTGCACCTACCTGATCCTGATTTGGCATTAGTTCTTGATTGCTTAAATACCTGACTTAAACACAAATAACTTGGGGGTATGGGGAAATCAATGATGAAACCTGACTTGTAACTCGACAGTGTACTACCTTTACTGATCAGTTTTAGAGGCTAGGCCAGCCTTGGGATGATGCTGCTGACATCATTCATCTGTACATATTTCCTGTTTTAGTGCCTAGCGGCATGTCTCGGATTCAGCCCGAGAATCTTGACCGTGGTCCCGGGTATGCACGGGATACTATTGAGTTACATCGATGATTCATCAAATTGATTTCAAAGACTTGAGAGTAGATAACCCAATAGAACAGTTTAGTTTACTCACTGCACACTACCCTTCACTGCCTTGATTTACATTACTGTTACATCTTCTTTTCATTCATGATTATATCTGCATTGCCTGTTACCCTGTTTATATTTTATTGCTTGATGACATGACGCGCTGACGTCTGGGTTTTGCATAGCCCAGATTCTTCTACCTCATTGCAAACTGATCAGGAGTATTGCAGCTGTTAGACGAGCGGTGAAGTTCCTGTCGGTATGTAGTTTCACTTCCAGGTGGTTCATTTATTGTATCTTTTGGCTTCCGCATATTGTTATTTCTTGACTCTTTTACTCTGGCTTATGGACATGTACTAGATAGTTAGTTTACATTCCTGTTCTTGATATCTCTACAGCCGTAATGTGACTGTGGAAGGTTTTTTCCAATCCACAGGTAGCATGGTTGGCTATGTCACGTGCCCATCTTAGCGTACTCTGGGAAGCGGGACGTGACATGGTTTCTTTGGTATCGGAGCCATAGGATATAGGTTAATCGGGTTGATTCTTTTGTAGTTGGGTATTGGACCCAATAAACGAATCAGAATACTCGTGATTAGGAACATGTCCTGCCACCTTGATTATCGTGATTGTTGAATCTTATCCTTCTCTTAATCCTTTGTTTAGGGCGATATGCAAACCACTTTGCATTTCGACCTGAAATCTTTTTGGTTCTCTATTGTTTCTCCCCATTTCTTGATTTTGATACTAGGATTTGGGCGACTTGGGTGGAGTTATGTAATTGTGCCCATGAACTGCAGCATGGTTACAATGCGGTACTCTATTTAAGTAACTTGGAGTCCTGGTCTTGATTCACTTCCGTATTCCATGATCATTATATTGCCTTGCTTCTCTCGGTTTCATCGCCTACCAGTTATTGTTTCATCGCCAGCTTGAATCATGTTTACCGTGGTTAACCCCCTTCAGTATCTTGACTTCGGATGAAGTCATCTTGGTATCTTACTCGTTCTTGTTTTTCCTCGCGTTAGGATTATTCAATCCTGGTGCATTTCCTTGTTTGTTGTTGTCTTGGGAATGGGTTTTCGCGGCACGTTTCACGCTCATATTGATTGTAAGGAAGGGAAGGTGATTCTCCTGATTCCCGGACATTCGGAAGTTGTTTTGCTGGAGGAAGCAGTTCTGTCGGGCCATTCGAGTTAGGGCTAGGCCGACAAACAAGGTTCTTTCGTCAATGGCAGTGGATAAGGAAGAAGCGCCGACTATATTTGAGAGTTTCATCGAAGTGTGAAGACATATCAGGTTTACCGCCGAGGCGAGACGTGGAGTTCGCACTTGAACTTGTTCCTGGTGCAGCGCCAATCTCAACGGGCATATTACCCGATGGCACCAGCGGAGTTGGAAGAAGTCAGGAAGTAGGTTGCTGAATTAGTTGAGAAGGGTTGGTTTCGCCGCAGCAACTTAACTGGGGAAGCTCCAGTTCTTCTAGTAAAGAAGAAAGATGACACAGGGAAGGCGTGCATTGATTATCGAGAATTAAACCGAGTGATTATTATGAACTAATACCCGATCCCTCGCATTGGTGAAGTGTTTGAGCAACTTAGTCACGCGAGGGTATTCTCGAAGCTGGGTTTGCGGTTCGATATCATCAGGTCCGAGTTAAATCAGAAGATATTTGCAAGACTGCGTTCCGAACTCAGTATGGACATTACGAGTAGTAGTGATGCCCTTCGGAGTAACGAATACACCGGCAATATTTATGGACTTGATGAACGGAATCTTTTCACCATTCTTGGACCAGTTTTAGTAATGGCCATGGAAGATATTCTGGTCTACTCGAGGAGCATTGAAGAGCATGTAGAATACTTGAAGATCGCACTGCAGACTTGGAGGCAAGAAAGATTATATGCAAGGATGAGCAAGTGCAAGTTTTGGCGTGAAGAAGTAAAGTTTTGGGACATATCGTAGCTGGAGATAGAATCGTCGTTGATCCTGAAAGATCACTGCAGTTCGAGAATGGACGATTCCGAAGAATGTTGCGGAGATAAGAAGTTCCTTAGACTTGCCAGGTATTATAGAAGGATCGTGGAGAATTTTTTCTCGTTTGGCTGAGCCTTGACCAAGCTTACGTGCAAGGAGGTACCATTGGTATGGACAAATAAGTATGCGTCAGCTTTTGAGGCGTTGGAGCAAAGTTTGACAACCGCATTCGTTTTAACCGTGCCAGACAGTTCCGGAGGATTGGTGTTTCGCAGCAACACATCTGGGAAGGAATTGGGGTGTGTATCGGTACAGCATGGGAAGGTTGTAGCTTACGCGTTGAGACAGTTGAAGACCCATGAGAAGAATTACCCAACTCATGACTTGGAGTTTGCGGCTGGGATTTTCTCTTGAAGATTTGGAGACACTACTTATTGGGCGAACGAGGTCGAAGTATTCACCGATCACAAAAGCCTAAAGTATGTGTTCGCTCAGTTGGAGCTAGTTGTGAGACAGCGAAGATGGTTGAAGCTGACGGATGACTACGACTTCGATCTTAAGTACCATCCGGGAAAAGTTAGCGTTGTACCGGATACTCAGTCGGATACCGGCAATTCAGATGTTGATTACGCAGAAGGAACTCGTTGAAGACTTTCGAAGATTTGATTTGGAGGTTGTGCTACCGCATTCTTCAGGACAGTGATGCAGCTGCAAGTACATTCGTCATTGATCGAGAGTAATAAGGCAGCGCAGCCGAAGGACCCAAGATTGCAAAAGTTTCGAGAACAGGTTGAAGCTAGACTTCGAACGGACTTATTGATTCATGAAGATGGTTCGTTACGATATGGTAGTCGTTGTATGTGCCAAAGGGAGACATTCACGAAGAAGTTATGAAGGAAGGCGCACAGTTCCGCATGTTCCGTACATCCAGGAGGCACGAAGATGTACCAAGATATATAACAGCACTTCTGGTGGGAAGGCATGAAACAGGAGATTGCTCGCTTTATGGCAAAGTGCTTGGTATGTCAGCAAGTTAAGGCTGAACATCAAAGGGTTGCTGGTTTATTGCAACCACTTCTGATCAGTGGAAATGGGAACATATGACCATGGATTTCGTGATGGCTCTACCAAGGAGTCCGAAAGGCAACAATGTAGTTGGGTGATCGTTGACGGTTTGACCAAGGCAGCTCATTCATTCCTTTTGAGTTGGTCAATCAACAGAAGTTTTGGCAGAACGGTACGAGCGGGGGATTGTAGGATTGCGTGGAATGTCGGTGAGCATCGTGTCCGATCGTGACACTCGTTTCTTAGCACACTTTTGGAGGATCTTACAGGGATGTTTGGGGACTCGATTGAAGTTTAGCACAGCTTATCGCCCTCTAACAGATGGCCAGTTGGAGAAAGCGATCCATATTCTCGAAGACATGTTGAAATCTTGCATGTTAGTTTTCAAGGGTTCATGGGAGGATCATCTACACTTGGTGGAGTTTTCCAACAACAACAGTTTCCAGGCGACTTTTGGGATGGCTCCATTCGAAGCTTTATGTGGTCGCAAGTGTCGTTCACCGGCTTGTTGGGACGATGTCGGGGAACGATGATTGTTGGGACCAGATGTGGTTGTGCAGACTGTTGAGAAGGTTTATACTATCCGGAATCATATGAAAGCAGCACAAGACCGACAAGGAGTTGGGCAGTTACATCGAGAAGACCTCTAGAGTTTGTTGTTGGTGATTTTGTATTCTTGCAGATATCACCGACTAGAGGGGTGATCCATTTCGGAAGTCGAGGAAAGCTTAGTCCTCGATTCGTTGGACCTTTTGAGATCTTGAAACATGTTGGAGAAGTGGATGATAGTTTGGCGCTACCGCAATCCTTGGCGAATGGTCATGACGTGTTTCTCGTACCTCAACCCCATAAGTATGTTCGAGATGAAACACATGCGTTGGATCATTCGGAGCTGACTGTACGAGAAGATTTGACTTTTGAAGAGAGACCGGTGTCGATCGTGGATCGAAGAGAAAAAGGTTCTTAAGAACAAGGTTATCCCTCTTGTACTTGTCTCTTGGGGTAATCGCTCGCATGGAGAACAAACTTGGGAACGAGAAGATGAAATCCGGCAGAAGTTTCCACATCTATTCTTGAAAATTCTTGTTTGTTTATCCTATCTTGTTCTTGGAATTTCGAAGACAAAATTCTTTTGTAGTTGGGTATAATGTAACACCCGAGTTCATTTATACCAATTCTAGTCCTCGTATTTCTTTATTTGTGGTATTTTTCCCTGATTTATCGTGTTTTGGGTGCGAATAGTATTTTATATTTTATATTGCATTCGACCCGGCCCGCTTGCTTGAACATGTTTGATTCATATTTATAGATTACCCTGACTTGTTACATAGACACGTGCATCTCATGTATACTGCATACTGGCATTTTACCTGGCATTGTATATTTTACCATATAACATTTTAGGCATGTAAAATAATTTAAAATTGCATTTCATAGCATGCATGATACCCCTAACCCCGTGGTAGCATCAGCGCATCTTGTTCTCGTCCCGTTCAGTGAAATGGACGTGTTTGGATGGCTACACGCATGTACGTGCATCCGTTCTTGGGGGTATGCTTTTTCGTTACCTGAGCATTCATTTTGAATTTTGAAAGTCGCACATATTTTTCGTATTTTAAATCTGAATTTTTAGACCCGACCCGGGCGCGTTTTGAAATATTTTTGTATCCCGCCAAAATTCAATTTATTTAATTTTAAAATTTAGTTTAAATATTTTCATATGATTTCTTTAACAAACTGAAACCTCTTATCTAAAATTTTAAATCTAAAAATCTTTTAAAATTTTAAATCTAATTTCCTAACAAACTAACAACTCCTTTCTCTCTCTCTCTCTCCTCTGAATATATATATTTATATATATTTTATTTATTTAATATTTCTTTCCTTATTTAATACACAACCTCTTCTTCTTACTTCTTCTTCTTCTTCTTCTTCTTCTTTCTTCTTTCTTTTTCTTGATCTTGTTTCTTGATTCCGGTGATCACCGCCGGAGCCGTGCTCGTCGCTGACGATCCAAGTGATCCAGTGAACGTACCTGACTTGCGTGATCACCCTCGTGCATTGTTTGGAACCGTTCCGTGTACCGTGCGCGCGTCGCGACATTTCGCCGACGAAGGACGTTCCGTACACATCCGTTCTTGTTCCGTCTAGGCAAGTTAATCTTGCTACATGCTATATAATTCATTTTATACCTATTTAAATAAATACCATACCTATAGTTTAAATCTAGTACTCCATGTTTAATTTTATAACGTTTCGATGTTCCGTTTGCATCCGTTTATATCATTTTAAATCTAGATCATGAAAAATTATCTTGTGACATACTAGATTACATTATACTGCATCCATATCATTTAAAATACATATCGTCGTAATATTTCTTATTATTATCTTTAATTAGTTTATAATCTGCATTTTATAATGTTATACATTTGAAAATATTATAGTTTACACATGAAACGTCGTTGAAAAGCGGATATGACAAATCTGAAATTTACTGTACACCTGACCTTATAAAATTCATTATAAATCATAGAAAAATTATTAGTATACGTTCTTTAGTTCGTTACGAAGCTAACTCAGAATAATATAACTCTATGAAATATTTACTTGCAAATTAAATTGTTTAAATAACGTAAAATGCAAATGAAAATGTCTCTAAACTGCTGTCCGGGGAAATTCCAGCAGCAAACTTTCAACTTCGAATGTTCATAACTTTTTGTAGGGACAACCTGAGATGCTTATACTTATAAAAATGAAAACCTTATTGAATTATCCTTGTTTTGGAATAAGATACGTCCCTTTTGGAGAACGTTTGTTATTTTTAAGATATTTTACAAATTATGGTGACGCTGAATTTCTGAACAGAACTTTCTTGTGCATAGTTAATCAATACCACTTTTATAGTTATTAATCGCTTTGAATATGCTATCCATATTAATATTATTATACCAATATTTATATCACATATTGCTTAGTTGTACATCCGACATTACCATTTTATAGTTTTATAACTTTTCGGATACCCGTTTGCATCCATCGCATTTAAGATACATATAATTGCATCCATAGATCACATTACTACATAATACTATGATATTAACACTCCATGTTTAATAAATTGCATCCTAATGAATATTGGAACTATAACCCTGACTCGAATTGATGACTGTACATCCATATAGTTTAGTCTGTACCTATTTGCATATCATATTACATGTTTCGGTTTGTTGTTTTATTAGTACTCATGCTTGTTCTGTGTACCCATGATTAAGCTAGTTTGATTATGAGCACCCACATGATATCTTGTACACCCTGACATGACTTGTTACACCTACTACTTGACCCGACATGGTACCGTACACCACTTGACTTGACCTGATGTACCATGGCTTTACCTGTTAGCTGCTCTAGAGTCTAATGCCAACAAACCTAACCTGTAGTCCTTACGGACCGTTCCTGTTGTATATCCAGACAAACCTGTACCTACCTGATCCTGATTTGGCATTAGTTCTTGATTGCTTAAATACCTGACTTGAACACATATAACATGGGGGTATGGGGAAATCAATGATGAAACCTGACTTGTAAATCGACAGTGTACTACCTTTACTGATCAGTTTTAGAGGCTAGGCCAGCCATGGGATGATGCTGCTGACATCATTCATCTGTACATATTTCCTGTTTTAGTGCCTAGCGGCATGTCTCGGATTCAACCCGAGAATCTTGACCGTGGTCCCGGGTATGCACGGGATACTATTGAGTTACATCGATGATTCATCAAATTGATTTCAAAGACTTGAGAGTAGATAACCCAATAGAACAGTTTAGTTTACTCACTGCACACTACCCTTCACTACCCTGATTTACATTACTATTACATCTGCTTTTCATTCATGATTATATCTGCATTGCCTGTTACCCTGTTTATATTTTATTGCTTGATGACATGACGCGCTGACGTCTGGGTTTTGCATGGCCCAGATTCTTCTACCTCGTTGCAGACTGATCAGGAGTATTGCCGCTGTTAGACGAGCGGTGAAGTTCCTATCAGTATGTAGTTTCACTTCCAGGTGGTTCATTTATTGTATCTTTTGGCTTCCGCATATTGTTATTTCTTGACTCTTTTACTCTGGCTTATGGGCATGTACTAGATAGTTAGTTTACTTTCCTGTTCTTGATATCCCTACAGCCGTAATGTGACTGTGGAAGGATTTTTCCTATCCACAGGTAGCATGGTTGGCTATGTCACGTGCCCATCTTAGCGTACTCTGGGAAGCGGGGCGTGACATTATGACTTCTCCAGTTGTTAGATAAGTGTTTCGTAGAAACACGAGGTCTGAGTTTTGAGAAGTTATAGGTATAAGAGTAAAGTAGAGAACCAGGTATTGCAAGTATCGGGATTCTTCAAGGTGATCAAAGATGTAGATACTTGTGTATGGTATTCAGTTAATAGTAATGGTTTTGAGAAACTTGTTTCTCTTTCAGGTTACTCATAATTGGAAGCACTCCTAAGCTGAGTAACGCTGATCGGCCTCTTTCCATTTAGTTGAAATGCACTGGAGACAGCTGCATGATTTGAATCTGGTTCAATTAAATCAGTGCCTCTGTTTCTGTATTGGATATAGAACAGTTCATATCTTGACATTGTTAAGGTACGGGGAGTTGTCCAGCTTATGCTTAAAACCAGACTCTGGACAACTCAAGGCACGTTTCTGTAATGGCTGTTTGTGGGTTGACCCGGGCTATGACGAGGGTTGATTTTCTACCATCTGGAAGATCAATAGTGATATTGTTTTTGACTCGCCAAAGTTTTAATAAAAATGGATTTTTTCAAAAAACAGTAGTGGGAGTATGGTAGAACTGGAAGTGATTCCAGAACCGCAAACGATTACTGAAAATTTGATAAGAACCTAAAGATTCAATCTGGTTTGACATTCCATTGGCTACTCCGCAGATAAGGTGGGTAACCTCAGGCACCCGAGAGGTACTCTGGTAGCCTCAAGGACGGTAGCAGGGAGGTTCTTGTTTACCCAGACTTGCCATTGCTGTTGTTCTAGGCTGCGAGACCCGGCAGGAGGATGAGTATAGCGTCATTCTAAACTAGCTTTAGAAGTGTACGTGTATATGACTCTGCCAGAGGGTTGTCGTAGTTAGTGGGAGCAGCGGAAGCATTGGTGGACAAGTGGCTTATGTCTATTTATAGACTAAAGCAAATGTGGCGGAGATAGATCATCAATTTCTGGTATGACAGTCATAGGTTTGACTTCATCATAATAGGGGATGGATCTGTTAAGAAGGTAGTAGGGTGTGATGTCCTGGTATTTGGATGACATACACAGAGTAGGAAGTGAAATTCCTATACTACAATCGGTTATACTTTGGTTGTCACATAGTGGTTTCTCCATAAAGGACTTGGATATTATATCAGACATTCTGGTTACTAGATCTATGGTTTTAGATCTAGATTTGGGTAGTTTCCCAATCTGGATACTTAGACAGCATTCTAAAGGTGTTTTAGAATGGACGACTCATGGCACGGTAGTACACCTGCAGGTGATGGAGTCACCCTCTCTAAAGGTGTCTTACAGACTAAAGGGGAGAGGGATATGCATGATTGGCAGATCACTTGCTTAGGCAATTGAGTCAATCATGAGATATCAAGTGTTGGAGATAGTGCCCTCATAGTCAATTATTGGATCACAGGTACGTGATTGCAATGATTGCGGAGGACCTATACCGGTAGGACAGTCTTACTCAAGATGATAGTATGCTATCTGGTTTTCCTTTATCAGTCGTGTACATGATCAGGTGACTGATTACATGTTACACTTTGATAGAGCCCTTAGGATCTTGCTTTACCACCAACAGTATGATGGCGATCATATACGTGAGAGTTGGGTGGTTTATATGCATATCCTTAATTGTGGTCCCTAGTCGTGGAAGTTTCGAGACAGGGCATCGATACTCCGGAGTAGACTAGTGTGTACAGTCGAGACCCCGATGAGGGGCGGTGGCCGGTCTCACAAGCCACTGGTGTCAGTTGGATCACCTAAGATGTATACAGGTGCTCATTGGGTTATGAGTACACCGGACAGGACTCGCCGGGAATCTGCTAGTTAGTATTATATCTACCATCAGATAGCAGTTCCCAGGTGACATGTGTACAGGTTAGTTCATCGACCTGAGGTCGTCATTTTTCTCGTGTGAGTTCCCACTGTGCTTTGATTTCTACCCTACCACGGCTCAAAGGAGTCGTGCAAACTGGTAGCTTTTGGGTACAGTCCCGAGCCATATGGAGGCACGTGAGCGGATCGGCAGGGGATTCGTCTCTCCCGGTATTGGGGGCGAGGTCGTGCTGTGTCTAGGAGAGCCATTACACAAAGTCCATGGCCATGGCAGGAGATTTACTGGTAGGTACTCCAGTAGTATCTCAGGGTGTTATTGGGCTTCACTCCGACACGACTTATACTGCTATTGGGGGTCTGGCGTTACTAGCCCCCTAGGCAGATATGCGATACTCATAGACGAACGGACCGGACTGTATATACATTGTCACTGTTAGGCTCAGTAGGGTTTTCCGGATGAGTGCGCTCATCGGCATCCCTTGAGGTCAGTCCATGGGCAGCCGTTACGCATTGCTAGTGCCGCTGACGGTTTGTGGTTAACCCACTGCCAGGGTACTGACGAGTCATTAGAGTCCCCCACAGACAGTTTCCCAAGTTCGGGCGAAACGTTGTAGAGGCCGTATGGTTTTATGGCAGGGTTCGGAAAATGCACGTGTGTTTACACACGTGTTATTTTTCGGGCAGATAATACTGGTCGGCTTTGGTTTAAGCCGGATCCGAGTATTATATTGAGTAGGTATAATATCTTTGTCTAAGTTGCATTTGTATTCGGTCGTAATACAAATGCGGGTATATTTATACAGTTTCGGGGTTATCCTGAAAGTCGTTTCAGGATCACTTTTGGAAGTTGCCAGTTTCCAGTTTTCTATCAGCCGTCTTTTAACATTTGGTTAAAGAAGGATTTATCTTTTCTTCAGATGAGGTGAGTCAGTGTTCTAGAAGGTTCTAGATGAGGTGACTAGGATTAATTGGTGTTGAGTTTTCATTGGATGCATTAAAGGCTTGATGAGGTGTTTAGTGATTCATGCATTATCATTAAAGCTTCTTGTTTTCCTTCGGATATTTAGTGAGAAGCTTTTTGCTTAAGGTTACTCTCCCCTCTCCTACACTCACCTCCCTCCTTGCATAAGAATGGTCGGCCCTCTCTCTCCTCTCACTACTTGGTTGATTTCATTTTAGAGAGAAAAGATTATGATAGTATTTTGGGTGCATGGAATTTTACAGTTCATTTCATTCCATCACCAAATTCCCTTGGCAACTTCATTAACTGATCGTCTACGGATTTGGACGCAGTGAGACAAAGTCATCTACTCATTCTCTACATCATTCTTGGTCGTCTCTTTTAGCAAACTTGACGATCGAGTTGCCTCGAGTCAGAGGCGGGAGCCCGTTTAAAGAATCGTCGACGTGGTGCCACCTCGACGAAGGAATCGGAGATCGACGAGATCGGAGCAGCCGCAACGGAGCGTGGGATGATGGTTGAAGAACGAAGGACTCGGATCGTTCGGTATAACCTTTCTACACTCTTTACAGTTTGTTAGTTTAGCAATAATGGCAGATCCGGGTTAAAGTATACGATAGCGCCAGTTAAAAAGTTTTTATTCCGCATTTGGCGTCTGTAGACTGCCGGGGCGCTAACGTAGACTTACAGTGGTATCAGAGCCTCACCATTTTGCTATACTAACTTGTGCTAACGCGTTTAAAACATCGATCCGACCGGAAATCGAAAATTGCAAAATCCTAGCTTGACAGTTTCTGTTGTTTTTAAACGGTCTCCTAAAATTTTTCTACACATCTCAGAATACTGTGCAGGCTTTTCTAAGAACCACGACAAAATTTGGGCACGTGACCCCACCAAACCGCCGCGGAAACGCGGTCAAACCCATGGTTTGACCGCGCATCCGCGGCCACGTGGTGAGCTCGTGCTCCCAAATTTTGTCAGTGGGTTCTTCTCTGGAATTTGTGGTTTTTGGTAAATATCGTTTTGGCCCAGATTTTGTTACTGTTCACCAGTAAGTCGTGGGGCCCACTTTTTGATATTTGGTCGATCGAAATTTAAACATGTTAGTTTACAGTGCTTACATTATATCTCCGACCGGGAATGTCATTTGATCGGTAAACCGCGTTTGATTGCTATAATTCTTTTAGACGGGTTTGCGAACGTGACATTCGCGTTGATGTTCTGTGTTGTGCTGTGATGTTGCGGATTTGTCTTGGTGGATAGCAGTGTGCAATGGTAGTACAGTTTGTGTTTATTTATACATTTGATATTGCGGGGCGAGCGTCCAACATGTGGACTGCCGTCACTGCCTGTTGTATAATATTCTTTTGGGGCACGACCAGGTTGCGGTCGATGTACTTATTGTACTATTTTTCATTACTGTACTAGGTTTTGCCCCGCGACGGAGTGCACGGATAGCCGGGTTCTGGGGGGCAACGGGTCCGCATCTCATGGCTTTGAGAGGCAGAGGGGTCCCACTCTAGAATTAGCAGACTATTCGCCGCACTCGTAGGTGGTACAGGTTGACACAAGGAGGGGTGCTCAAGCTACCGGATTCCGTGAAGTGCTGGGTGGTCCATTCACTATGCTGTAGGGGGCTTCCTCGCTTCAGGTTTTGGCGGGTAACTTGCCGCACCCGTAGGGGTCTAGGTTTCATTGCACAGGCTATCCACACGACAGGGGAACGTCGGGTTTCAGCAGCGGCTCTGTGAATCCCGGGGATCCCAGATTATCTGTATTGTTCTGTGATGCTTATTACTTTTCTGTAATGTTGCATACTATCACGCCTGGAGTGATTATTGTATATTGGTTTATATACTATTAGATGTTGTATATGTTTTACACCCGCGCTAGTCCAGTCCCCGCTCTGTCGTTAGTTAAGTAACCTAACGAGTGATGACGGGACCCAGTGACGAATGCGGATGGCATATACGTACATTTTATTTTCGTTCTTTTCTGGTGTGATTAAATGATGGGACTGCGTTGATTCTGATCAATGCAAAATTAAAAAAAACCTGTTTACAGTTGTTGGAACAAATTTAAAAAGTGTTGTTACAAAGACGTTTCCTTTTGTTATGCATAGCGGTATTCAGTGGAATATCCAGCACCTCATTCGACGGGGCAAGGGCCGATATCCCTTCACCGGGACTGACCCCTTGGGGAGAAGTTTGCGTCAGCGTAATAACTTCACTATAGTCGATTACAAGTTGCTTTGCATAGCGGTATTCAGAGGAATATCCTGCACCTCATTCCACGAGGAAAGAGCCGAGATCCCTTTACCGGGAGTGACCTATTTAGCAAAAGGTTTTCGCCACTATATTTTAAAAAGCTATCAGGTTCCTTCAGCGATATCAAGTTCACTACGTTAAAGGTTTTTCGCCAAAAACCAGCCGTAGCCCTCCGTCACTTCTTTTGGGTATTCAGTAGTATTCAAGCTATGTATTTTGACCTAACGCCAAGGCATAGTGTTTGGTAGCTGCTGGGTATTCAATTGTTGCATAGATAGATGAGTTGGTTTGGGACAGCCGTTCTGCCATTTTGACCTAACGCCAAGGGCATGTGCGGGTGGGTTCAAATTAACAAGATAGTGATGGGTAGAACTTGGCATGTGACTTATGACATTTTGACCTAACGCCAAGGTTATAAGAGCATGGGGCAAAAACAATATCGGGAGTTTCTAAAGAAACTGAAACTTGCCAAGTATGCGCATACCTTCTGGAGTATGAGTAACGTGGATGCATTCCATCACGTTATCATACGATGAGAGTTGGATCCTGATTCCCACTGATGAGTTGGTTTACTCTTCGGGTGATCCCGATTGATTCTTCTTTAGGTTTGGAGGAGAATTTGACAGGACAGTGGGAGGTTTCCGGATTAGATAAAGTGATGACCATTCTGATCTAGGTTAGAGTGCACGCAGAGTGTTTCTTTTCTCTCTCTCTTTGGCAGCGACCTTTGACCGACCCTAGACTATGACTCAGTGACCAGGTTGACCGAACCTTCTTAAAATACTGGCTTTTGGATTGTCTATGTTGCATAAGTCATTGCCACTCCTTCTTTTACCCTTTGCATTTCTCAGAACACCCGTATTACTACGGATATCCACTTCCATTGGATAGATCCATCATATGGTTATATACGAACTCGAAGGGACTTCTTCGAGGATGGATCCAGGTTCAGGAGAAAAAGAATTGGTTTATTCAGTTGTCTTTTATTATCACCTTCTTTCAGGTTGCGAGAGCTCCTTGGTTTAGGAGAGTACACCTATTACGCTTATTGGATAGTCTTATTCCAAACCATAGGCTGGTGCCGAAAGGTAGGGAATGAAGAAAACCAATTAGCCTAAGTAGGGTGTGCAGAAGGTAATATGTAAAGACAAAATAAAGGGATTAGAAAGAGGGCAAAGTAAATTGCGACTGTTATCATTCACGACTAAAACCGCGTACTTCATCGCCACTCCTATTTCACCTTTAAAAGAATAAGGTATTATTCGGTTGTCTTTTATCATCACGTTCTCTCAAGATGCGAGTACTCCTTGGTTTAGGAGGGTACACCTATTATGCTTACTTGATAGTCTTCTTCCAAACCATAGGCTGGTGCCGAACGGTAGGGAATGAAGAAAACCATTTAGCCTAACCATGGTGTACAGAAGGTAACGACTAAAGACAAATAAAGGGATTTGGAGAGATGGCAATAAAATATACGGTTGAAGTCATGAATTGGATTATGGAGGAGGCATTGCTATGAATACCAGGATACCCCTACGAAACATTTTCATGTTTCAGTGCATTGTTAAAGAAAAACTGTTTTCCCGATTAGACACTTACTCCAAGGGTATGTATTTACCAGGTTTCATTCTCATATCTGTATGGTTTTACAGATGATGATTGGGAGTAAGATATTGGGAATTAGGTGATCATCCTCATTATATCGGAATTCGTTGTAATTGGTGATATTTGAGGAAATTGCCAGGGTACAGTTTTCAACCTACGACGCACAGGTTTTGAGTTGTTTAACTCAGCGGACTTATACAGAGTATTGTATGTTGTCCAGTGTCCATCAGGACAAAGGGGTAGGTCCTCGTACTATGTTCTGTTTACTTATAACTTCTCTAGTATTTAGACAAGTGTTTCGTTGAAATACAAGGTCTAAGTTTTGAGAAGTTGTGGGTATAAGAATAAAGTAGAGAACCAGGTATCACAAGTATCGGGATTCTTCAAAGAGATCGAAGATATATTCTTGTTATTGGTATTCAGATAATAGTGATGGTTTAGAGAAACGTGTTTCTCTTTCAGGTGACTCATAATTGGATGGATTCCTAAGTTGAGTAATGCTGATTAGCCTCTTTCCATTAAGTTGATATGCACTGGAGACAGCTGCATGATTTGAATATGGTTCCAATTAAATAAGTGCCAACGTTTCTGTATTGGATATAGAATGGATCGTACCTTAAAAGATGTTAAGGTACGGGGAGTTGTCCAGCTTATGCTTAAAACCAGACTCTGGATAACTCAGGGCGCGTTTCTGTAATGGCTGTTTGTGGGTTGACCCTGGCTATGACGAGGGTTGATATTCTACCATTTGGAAGATCAATAGTGATATTGTTCTTGACTTGCCACAGTTTTAGTAAAAATGGATCTTTTTCAGAAAACAGTAGTGGGAGTATGGTAGAACTGGAAGTGATTCCAGAACCGCAAACGATTACGGAAAATTTAATAGGACCTATATATTCAATCAGGTTTGACATTCCAATAGCCACTCCGCAGATATGGTAGGTAACCTCAGACACCCGAGAGGTACTTCGGTAGGCTCAAGGACAGTGACAGGGAGGTTCTTATCTACCCAGACTTGACACTACTGTTGTTCCAGGATATGAGACCCGGTAGGAGGGTTGTCGTAGTCAGTGGGAGCAGCGGAAGCATAGTGGGCAAGATGCTTATATCTATTTATAGACTTGAGCAGTTATAGCGGAGATAGATCATCTAATTTTGATGTGACAGTCATGGGTTTGACTTCAATCAGAATAAGGGATGGATCAGTTAAGAAGGTAGTAGGGTGTGATGTCATGGTATCTAGATGACATACACAGAGTAGGAAGTAAAATTCCTATACTACGATCGGTTGTACTGTGGTCGTCACACAGTTGTTTCTCCAGACAGGATATGGATATAATATTTGACATTCTGGTTTCTAGATCTATGGTTTTAGATCTGGATTTGGGTAGTTTCCCAATGTAGGTACTTTGACAGATATTCTAATGGTTTTTGGAATAGTTGACTCCTAGCATGGTGGTGTACCTGCAGGTGATGGAGTCACCCTCTCTAAAGGTGTCGTATAGACTAAAGGGGAGAGGGATGTGCATGATTGGCAGATCACTTGCTTAGGCAATTGAGTCAATCATGAGATGTCAAGTACCACACCAAATCTTGGTTTTGCACTAGATGCAATAAGTTTGTATTAATCCAATCCGGGAGAAATATAAGGAAGCAGTTTTAGAACATAAGTACATGTTCTACGGATTTGATGACGGCAGCCTCATTCGGGAGACGGTTATCATTCCAAGCTTCAAAGGTGACATGGTTGACAGAGAGATTGTCAGAGTTATAGTTTTTCCCTCTGACGAAGAGGGACAGTATTGTGGACAGGTGGTCCAAGAGGATACTGTGGGTGGCATGGTGCCGGATACTGATTAGGTTCAGTGATCGATACAGTCTAAGAAGTTTGGATTTGAAGTTCATTTATGAACTAGGTCCCATCAGATATCCAGACATATTCTAAGACAGGTATTACTCAATTCGGGAGATGGCTTTCTCCGCGAACTTAAGATTTAGAGAGATATAGAAAGAAACTTCTAGGCGGATCCACTCACTAAGGCTATTTCTCAAACACAATAGTTTTACAAACGGGCTTTGTGATACTGATTAGTAGAGGAGTTGGATGTTCGGTTTCACACGGGCTGTGAGTAGTCGACATCGCAATAATTAGCCTTGATTGCAAGTGGGAGATTATTGGAGATAGTGCCCTCATAGTCAATTATTGGATCACAGGTACGTGATTGCAATGATTGTGGAGGACCTATACCGGTAGGACAGTCTTACTCAAGATGATAGTATGCTATCTGGTTTGCCTTTATCAATCGTGTACATGATCAGGTGACTGATTACATGTTACACTTTGATAGAGCCCTTAGGATCTTGCTTTACCACCAACAGTATGATGGCGATCATATACGTGAGAGTTGGGTGGTTTATACGCATATCCTTAATTGTGGTCCCTAGTCGTGGGAGTTTCGAGACAGGGCATCGATACTCCGGAGTAGACTAGTGTGTACAGTCGAGACCCCGACGAGGGGCGGTGGCCGGTCTCACAAGCCACTGGTGTCAGTTGGATCACCTAAGATGTATACAGTTGCTCATTGGGTTATGAGTACACCGGACAGGACTCGCCGGGAATCTGCTAGTTAGTATTATATCTACCGTCAGATAGCAGTTCCCAGGTGACATGTGTACAGGTTAGTTCATCGACCTGAGGTCATCATTTGTCTCATGTGAGTTCCCACGGTGCTTTGATTTCTACCCTACCACGGCTCAAAGGAGTCGTGCAAACAGGTAGCTTTTGGGTACAGTCCCGAGCCATATGGAGGCACGTGAGTGGATCGGCAGGGGATTCGTCTCTCCCGGTATTGGGGGCGAGGTCGTGCTGTTTCTAGGAGAGCCATTACACAAAGTCCATGGCCATGGCAGGAGATTTACTGGTAGGTACTCCAGTAGTATCTCAGGGTGTTATTGGGCTTCACTCCGACACGACTTATACTGCTATTGGGGGTCTGGCGTTACTAGCCCCCTAGGCAGATATGTGATACTCATAGACGAACGGACCGGACTGTATATACATTGTCACTGTTAGGCTCAGTAGGGTTTTCCGGATGAGTGCGCTCATCGGCATCCCTTGAGGTCAGTCCATTGGCAGCCGTTACGCATTGCTAGTGCCGCTGACGGTTTGTGGTTAAACCCACTGCCAGGGTACTGACGAGTCATTAGAGTCCCCCACAGACAGTTTCCCAAGTTCGAGCGAAACGTTGTAGAGGCCGTATGGTTTTATTGCAGGGTTCGGAAAATGCACGTGTGTTTACGCACGTGTTATTTTTCGGGCAGATAATACTGGTCGGCTTTGGTTTAAGACTGATCCGAGTATTATATTGAGTAGGTATAATATCTTTGTCTCAGTTGCATTTGTATTCGGTCGTAATACAAATGCGGGTATATTTATACAGTTTCGGGGTTATCCTGAAAGTCGTTTCAGGATCACTTTTGGAAGTTGCCAGTTTCCAATTTTCTATCAGCCGTCTTTTAACATTTGGTTAAAGACGGATTTATCTTTTCTTCAGATGAGGTGAGTCAGTGTTCTAGAAGGTTCTAGATGAGGTGACTAGGATTAATTGGTGTTGAGTTTTCATTGGATACATTAAAGGCTTGATGAGGTGTTTAGTGATTCATGCATTATCATTAAAGCTTCTTGTTTTCCTTAGGATATTTAGTGAGAAGCTTTTTGCTTAAGGTTACTCTCCCCTCTCCTACACTCACCTCCCTCCTTGCATAAGAATGGCCGGCCCTCTCTCTCCTCTTACTACTTGGTTGATTTCATTTTAGAGAGAAAAGATTATGATAGTATTTGGGGTGCATGGAATTTTACAGTTCATTTCATTCCATCACCAAATTCCCTTGGCAACTTCATTAACCGATCGTCCACGGATTTGGACGAAGTGAGACAAAGTCATCTACTCATTCTCTAAATCATTCTTGGTCGTCTCTTTTAGCAAACTTGACGATCGAGTTGCCTCGAGTCAGAGGCGGGAGCCCGTTTAAAGAATCGTCGACGTGGTGCCACCTCGACGAAGGAATCGGAGATCGACGAGATCGGAGCAGCCGCAACGGAGCGTGGGATGATGGTTGAAGAACGAAGGACTCGGATCGTTCGGTATAACCTTTCTACACTCTTTACAGTTTGTTAGTTTAGCAATAATGGCAGATCCGGGTTAAAGTATACGATAGCGCCAGTTAAAAAGTTTTTATTCCGCATTTGGCGTCTGTAGACTGCCGGGGCGCTAACGTAGACTTACATCAAGTACCACACCAAATGTTGTTTTTGCAGTAGATACAATAAGTTGATAATAATCCAATCCTGGAAAACCAATAGGAAGCAGTTTTAGAACATAAGTGGATGTTCTAGGGATATGATAACGACAGCCTCATTCGGGAGACGGTTATCGTTCCAGGCTTCCAAGGTGAATTGGATGACAGAGTGGCTGTCAGAGTTATAGTTTTCCCTCTGACGAGGGGCAGTATTTTGGACAGGTGGTCCAGGCGGATACTGAGGGAGGCATGGCGCAGGATACTGATTAAGTTCAGTTGACGATACAGTCTAAGAAGTTTGGATTTGGAGTTCATTTATGAACTAGGTCCCATCAGACATCCAGACATATTCTAAGACAGGTATTTCTCATTTCGGGAGATGGTTTTCTCCGCGAACTTGAGATAAAGAGAGACAAAGAAAGAAACATTAGGGCGGATCCACTCACTGAGGGTATTCCTCGAACGCAATAGTTTCTCAAACGAGCTTTGTGAGACTGACTAGTAGAGGAGTTGGGTGTTCGGTATCACACGGACTGTGAGTATGTGACATCGCAATAATTAGCCTTGAGTGCAAGTGGGAGATTGTTGGATATAGTGCCCTCAGAGTCAATTATTGGATCGCAGGCACGTGATTGCAATGATTGAGGGGGGACCTATACCGGTAGGACAGTCTTACTCAAGATGATAGTATGCTATCTGGTTTATCATTATCATCGTTTACTGCTTTAGGTGACCTTACAGGTCACTATCGCGCGTTGATAGAGACCTTAGGATTCTTGCTTGACGTCCAGCAGTATGATGGTGATCATATACGTGGGAGCTGGGGTCTATAAGCACATCCTTAAAAGGTCCCTAGTCGTGGGAGTTTCAAGACAGGGCATCGATACTCCAGAGTAGACTAGTGTATACAGTCGAGACCCCGACGAGGGGCGGTGGCTGGTCTCACAAGCCACTGGTGTCTGTTGGTTCACCTAAGATGTATACAGGTGCTCATTGGGTTATGAGTACACCGGACAGGTTTCGCCGGGAACATGCTAGTTGGTCTTATACCTGACGTCAGATAGCAGTTTCCTGGTGACATGTGTACAGGTTAGTTCATCGACCTTTGATCGTCATTTGTCTCGTGTGAGTTCCCACTGTACTTTGATTACTACCCTACCACGGCTCAAAGGAGTCGTGCAAACAGGTTTTAGTTGGGTACAGTCCCGAGCCACATGGAGGCAGTGAGCGGATCTGCAGGGGTTCATCTCTCCCGGTATTGGAGGTGAGGTCGCGCTGTGTCTAGGAGAGCCATTACACAAAGCCCTCGGCCGAGGAAGGAGATTTACTGGTAGGCATTCCAGTAGTATCTCAGGGTATTATGGGCTACACTCCGACACGACATGTACAGCTTTGGGGGTCTGACTTTTACCAACCCCCTAGGCCCTCTATGCGATGCTCATAGACGAACGGACCGGACTGTACGAATATTTTCATTGACAGGCTCAGTAGGGTGTCAGCATGAGTTCGCTTACAGACGTCCCTTTTGGTCAATACCTGGTAGCCCGTTACGTATGGCTAATACCTTTGACGTGCTAGTGGTTAAATCCACAGCCAAAAGTATTGACGAGTCTTTAGAGTCCCCCACAGACAGTTACTCAAATTTCGGGCGAAACGCTGTAGAGGCCGTATGGAGATATGGCAGGGTTCGATCAAGTACGTGCGGTATTGCACGGATCATGATCGGACGGATAATACTAGCGGGCTTTGGTTTAAGCCGGATCCTAGTATTGTACAGTGTAGATTTTGTCTCATTGCATTTGTATTCGGTCGGAATACAAATGCGGGTATGTATATACAGTCGCGGGGTTTTCCTGTAATTTATTACGGGATCGTTTTTCTGAAGTTGCCAGGTTTCTTTCCGTTTCGGCCATTTTCCTTTGTTTCTTTCTTTGGCTGAAATTTGGTGGAGGGGGTTATTTGCAGTTGTGCATTTTATTAAGGAGAAGACTTTTGACATGATGGTTTTCATGATGGTTGTAGCTTCCATTGACTTCTTTATGTTCATCATTGCTTGCTATGATGGGTGGAGTGATGAGGAGGAGTATGGATTTTGTTGTAATGATATTTCATCATCATCACCTTTTCTCTCTCTTGCATTATTTTTGGTCCACTCCCTCCCACACTCCTTACCAAGTCTTGGCCGGCCAATCTTTTTGGATGGGGGCTGTCCAAAATTTGTGTGTGGGTTTTGGTTCTCTTTTTACTTGCACAAAATCCCATTGCTCATCCAAAAAAGTTCATATCTCCTTCCCACTTCCAAATGGAAACTTCTATAACCCCTAGAGACAAAATCATTCTACACTATCCTACAACATTCTTGGACACGTCGACTCGCCAACTTCGTGCCCGAGATGCCTCGGTCCAGAGGTGGGAGCCCGTAAAAGAATCCGGCGATGTGGTGCTCTTCCGACGAGGAGATGAAGACCGGAGATTCCACGGGGAGATCGGGACGACGACGAGAAGACCGAAGGACACAGATTGCTCGGTATATCTCTCTACCCCTTCTCTAGTTTGCTAGCATTAGGTTAATGGCCCGATCCGGGTTTAAAAGTCCGCGGTAGCGCCGGTTCTTGTAAAAGAAAAGTTTTTGTATTCCGCATTTTGGCCTCGTACAGACGGCCGGGGCGCTGCCGTGGCCTAACACTGAAGAGTCATTAGAGTCCCCCACAGATAGTTTCCCAAGTTCGGGCAAAACGTTGTAGAGGCCGTATGGTTTTATGGCAGGGTTCGGAAAATGCACGTGCGTTTACGCACGTGTCATATTTCGGGGAGATAATACTGGTGGGCTTTGATTTAAGCCGGATCCGAGTATTATACTGTGTAGATATAATATCTTTGTCTCAGTTGCATTTGTATTCGGTCGTAATACAAATGCGGGTATATTTATACTGTTACGGGGTTATCCTGAAATTCGTTTCAGGATCACTTTTGGAAGTTGCCAGTTTTCTATCACCCGTCTTAAACATTCGGTTTAATGCGGATTCATCTTTTCTTCATTAGGGTGAGTCATGAGGGTGAGTCATGTGCGTGGAAGCTTCTAGATGGTGACTAGGTTAGTGAGTCATCATTGCATTTAATGGTTTTAAGTGATGTGTTAAGATGACTCATTGTTGCATTAATGATTTATGCTAGGTGTTTAAATGACTCATTCATTCATTTAATGTTATGGTCACCTTCCCCTTTCTCCTACACTCACCTCACCTCCTCATATATGTGGCCGGCCCCTTCCCCCCTTTTGTGTGAGAGAAAAATAAAGGGTTGGAGAAATATAGATGATAGTTTTGGTTAATGGAAATTTGATGTGATCATTTTCTCTTTACCCGATTAAAAAGGCAACTTCATAACCGTTCATCCATGGTTTTGGATGTAACGAGACAAAGTGTTCTACTCATTCTCTACATCAATCTTGGCCATCTCTTTTAGCAGACTTGATGACCGAGTTGCCTCGGTTCAGAGGCGGGAGCCCGTTTAAAGATCCGTAGATATGGTGCCACCTCGACGAGGAGCCAGGAGATCGGAGCAGCCGCAACGGAGCATGGGATGATGGTTAAAGACCGAAGGACTCGGATCGTTCGGTAAAACATTTCTACCCACTTTGTAGTTTGTTAGTTTAGCAATAATGGCAGATCCGGGTTATAGTATACGGTAGCGCCAGTTAAAAAGTTTTTGTTCCGCATTTGCCGTCTGAAAGACGGCCAGGGCGCTAACGTAGACTTACAAATCGCCCGTATAGCGTTAAGCGTCAGGCCTCGATAGGGTATTGTAGACACATATATATATATATATATATTTATATGTATATTGCTTATGCACATGTAGTATTGTAGCGTACCCATTTTTGTTGCATATAGACATAGTAGCTATGTAACACCGCACTGTCACTAACGGTTCAAGCTGCACGAGCACTATTTGTATGTTACACCCACACCGTTAGTGATTGCCATGACACTCGCACTATAGGATTGCTACGAACCATATATCATGGATTAGACATGATATATCCATATTGCGTACATACACATTGTATATTCATACTGGTGCACACATACGTTGATATATCCATATTGCGCACATACACAATGTATATTCATACTGGTCCATATTGCGCACATACACATTGTATATTCATACTGGTGCACACATACATTGATACATCCATATTGCGCACATACACATTGCATATTCATATCGGTGCACACATACATTGATACATCCATATTGCACACATACACGTTGTATATTCATACTGGTGCACACATACATTGATACATCCATATTGCGCACATACACATTATATATTCATACTGGTGCACACATACATTGATATATCCATATTACACAGATACACATTGTATTTCATACTGGTGCACACATACATTGATATATCCATACTTGCGCATATACACATTGTATATCCAAATTGGTGCACATATACATTGATACACTCATACATGCGTATATATCCACCTGCACATCCATACCTATATACATACATATTTCATATACATGGATGATACTCGCTTTGATTTCTAGAAAATGGGAACCGCATGAGATATTTTCAAAACTGGATCCATTTAAAAGAGCGGTTTTCCCTTTTTACTCTTGGTGGCATACGACACATTGCATGGATTTACGCATTGAGCTTTGGATTTCCTCTGATTTCTGGATTTGAGAACCGTGGTATTATTTTAAGAAAATGTGCACTGTTTTGAAAACCCAGTTTCTCTTGATATGATATTTCAATGCGTCCACCATGCTTTTTGTTGGTTCTGAGACGTGTGACATGTGAACCCGAATCGAGAAGCTGGATGAGGCCGATTGCGGGTACATGGTGGACCCGGTATGGTACCCCGGTGCAAGAAAAGGATGCTGTGTATACAGACGGTGAGCCTGGAAGAGGGAATATTACCTACCGGTGATTGGTTGGACCTGGCGGTTATCCGGAGGATACTGACCAGAGTCGAAAGATGGATATGGGCCGACCCGTACTGCTAGGGCCGAGGGCCGATTCCGCAGACGGAGCCTGTGGGCCGATCCGGACTGACGGAGCCCGATAGATGAGGATTTGCGTGTCGCTGCTGGACACGAGTATTTCATGATGTTTTTGGGTGCCAATGTTGGGCACCCCGCTTCTATGAGATTACAGGAGCGAGGGCCGTATAGGGTGACGGCGCCTGAGTTATCGGGATTTTGGGTGTTTTGGTAGACACCGGGGGTTTTCCACGTTGATGATCCGTGTAGATGATATTTTATCCTATGCTTAGCATTCCCTGTTATGCATTGCATCATGTAGTCGTAGTACCTGATAGTGTACTTTTCATGATTATTGCGTACTCAGCTCATCACATAGATGTTATTAGATTGCACTTGATATGCATGATTATTGCGTACCCAGCTCATCATGTAGATGTTATCTGTTGCACATGTTAGAGTATCGCAGTACGTGCATATTCGCGATTACCTTTATATGTTATCTACTATTCACGAGTTGGCAACTCACCCCCGTTGTGCCACAGTGTTTGCAGGTCGACCCACAGAGTAGTTGCGGCAGGGCTACTTCCTTATATCTTTTTGCCACGGATACCACTGCAGTTGACGTGCGAGCCGTTTCCATATAGGTGGGTTTTTGCGGTATCCGTTTATTTTCCATTTGTACATTCTATTGTATTTAGTACTCTCCATCTACTATTTCATGTATTGACTTAGAGACCAGTTGTGAGGACGATGTATATTATTTTGTACTCTGGTGTCGAGCTCGTGTGAGCCGACTTTATTTATGCAGTTTCATCTTTTATGTTGTTTTACTTATATTGTCCATTTCTTCGCTACGGCGTCGTATATTATCATTGTGATGGTTGTTTCCGCCGTTGGGCGTGATTGCTCCCGTTTGGGGATGCTTTATTCTTATTATATGCCATTTTTATTTATATCATGTCTTGTACCCGTTTTCGGGGCCAGTTTTTACAAAGGGGGTGCTGCCGAAATTTTTAAGAAAATAACAAACTTTAATGATTTTTACTCGAGTTTTCTAAACGTTTTTAAACCAATGTATTCAACACTCACTACTTTCAATGGTTTTGATTTCTGGGTTTCGACTTACTTAGTCGCGTTACGCCTGTAGACTTTACGTGGTTAAGTGCCGGTTACGGGTCGAACTTCGGGTCGTGACACAAATACTAGCAATTACATAGCTAGAATAGGTATATTTAATTCTATGTTGAAAAATAATTGTACCTTGGTTTTTTTACAGAAAACACCAGTTATTTTACCGATTATCCGAAATTTCACCTAAACGATTTTCAAAACGTTACACCTCACATCGACACGACTTATCAAGTTACTGGGGTCTGACGTTTACCACCCCTAGACTAGATATGCAACATATCAGACGAAAAGAACGGACTGTACGGTAGTGTTACTGACAGGCTTCGCGGGAGTTTAGACAATATTGCTTGTTGATCTTCTGATCGTTCAATACCCGGGTAGCCGTTACGTCCAGCTAGTACCGCTGACGGCTTGTGGGTGACTGATATGATCATCATCTATTGTCGGCGTATTGACGAGTCTTTAGAGTCCTATACAGAAGTTTCCTGGCTCAGGCGAAACGAAGTAGGAGCACATATGTGATATGTGCGGGACCGAGATTAATACGTGTATGTGATACCGTATTCTATTCTCGCGATCTGTGATATCAGTAGAATATATGTGATACAGCCGGGTTGTCGAATCAAGTGTTGGTTCTGTTAGTGTATATGCCCTAGGGTCCATTATTGTATCATACTAGCTTGTATATTACTTATTGGAAGCTTGGGATATTCACAGTTATATTAACAGTCTTGCTAAACATGGTAGTATGCTACTTGGTTTATTTCTATCTTAATATATGTATATGTTAGCATATCGAGAATACATATTGATAGAGCCTTTAGGATCTTGCTTGACTACCAACGTTATGATGGCAGTCACACTAGTGGGGGCTGGGTAGTCTACAAGCACATCCTTTTTTAGGTCCCTAGTCGTAGGATTATCGAGACAGGGCATCGATACTCCGGAGTAGACTAGTGTGTACGCTTCTCATCCCAGCAGGGGAAATGGTTTGTCCCACAGCCATTAGTACGTTGTTCTGGAGATAGTATACAGGTGCTCGTTGGGTTACGGGTATACCGGACAGGACTCGCAGGGAACTGTTGGTTGGTATTATACCCGTCGTCAGTTAACAGTTCCCAGGTGAGATGAGTACAGCATAGTCCGCAGACTTGACATTGCTGCTTCGTCTCGAGTGTGTTCCCACTGTTCTTAGATTGCTACCCTACCACGGCTTAAAGGAGTCGTGCAAATAGGTAGCAGTTGGGTGCAGTCCCGAAGCACTTGGAGGCAGTGGCGGTTAGATAGGATTCGCCTCTCCCGGTATTGGGAGTTGGTATCGCACTGTGTCTGGTGAGCCATTACGCAAAGTCCCTGGCCAGGGCAAGCGAGATTTACTGGTAGGATTTCCAGTAGCTTCTCAAGGTGTAATGGGCTTCGCTCCGACACGACTTATACCGCTTATAGGGAACTGACGCTTGCCGCCCCCTAGGCCCGATATGCGATAGTCATAGACGAACAGACCGGACTGTACGGAGATTGTCACATCAGGCTCAGTAGGAGTTCGGATGGGTTTCCTCATCGGCCTTCTTATCGACATCTACCTGGGGACCGTTACGTACAGCTAGTGCCGCTTGCGGTCTGTGGTTAAACCCACTGCCAGCGTAGTGTCGAGTCTTTAGAGTCCCACACAGAGAGTTTCCCTGCTTCGGGCGAAACGATGTAGAGGTCGTATGATTTTACGACAGGGTTCGGACACATACGTGTTTTTACGCACGTACGATGTTCGGACAGTTTATACTAGCAGGCTTTGGTTTAAGCCAGATTCTAGTATTGGATTATTGGATTTATACAGTCTCGGTATTTCCGTGTTTTCACGGATATGAGGGGTATTCTCGTAATTAGCCGAGAAGCTTCTAGAAGATTGATGAGTTGAAGGCTTAGGTGGAATTTGCATTAAATGGTTTAATGAGTCATGGTGTGATTCATCCAAAGGAGTTAATGATGCATTTATTGCTTAATGACTCATGAGATGAATCACACAAAGTGAGTTAATGAAGCATGGTTGATATTATTATTTGTTATTCATTTAATAATTATCATGCTTCATATATATTCACAAATGAGATATTTTTCCATATGATTCTCACTCTCACCTTCTCTTTCCTCAAGCTCTCTCTCTTCAAAGAACTAACTCTAACCTCTCATTTGTTGAGATCCAAGGGTTAGCAAGACTAATAGATCCCTAATCCTATTCTATATCCTCTAGGTTACTTTGATTAGCACTCATAGAAACCTAGTTACCTCAAGTGAGAGGTTAAGCTTGGAGAAGTAGCTCTCGGGTGGATCTTCTATCACAACGAGGAGGCCGACGAGGAGGTGGTCTACGAGAACAAGAAGGACTTGATTCATTAGGTATAATCATATTTCATAGTAGCTAATCATCTCTATGTTGTTGTTAGTTAGGGTTTAGCAAAGATCCGTAAAGTTAGTCGATGTTGGTTTAAACAAAATGATTGTTTTACCTATTCGGCCTCCCCGCATCATGTGGGGTGTCTAACGTTGACTTACAGTGGTATCAGAGCCTCCCTAAACCATAACTAACTTGTTAGCAAAGTCGTTAGAAATTCGATCGTAAAACGAACCCGAAAATACGACGTTTTGACCTAGTTTCTGCCGTTTTTTAAAACGGGGTCTAAAAACTTTTCAGGGACCCTTAAAAATACAAGCAGGGAATTATAAGATTAGTGGAGAAATTTGGGATCGTAACTCGGCCAAACCGCCGCGGAACCGCGGCCGATCCAAAGTGATCCGCCGCGGATTCGCGGCCGAGTTGAAGCCGAGTCAGCCCAAATTTGCCCAGTAACCCTTCTGTGTTGATGTTGTATTTTCTGGAATGTTTTGTTTCTGCTCAGGTTTCAAGTGCACAGAGAATTATTTGGAGTAGAATCATTTGTGTTTGATTGATCGAAATTCTAAGATGTTTGGCTAACTTGATTATATCTGTGATGTGTTCAATGTGTTCGTAAACCTCCCCTAACTGCTAGTATGTCGGTTAGCAGAGGGTTGCACATTTCTGGGTTTTTACTGGTTTATGTTTGTGGACTTGTTGGATTGTCGTGAATGGATAGCCGGGAATGTGAGACGAGTGTTTCTTTCATTCAAATGTAATTTGTAAATTGTTGTAATATTCTTTTGCGGGGCACATCCAGGTTGAGGTTGTAGCTACCGTTGTATTATTTCATTTACTGTTTTCTGCTCCTAGGATAGACCCAAGATGAGGTGCACAAACTACCGGGTACTTTGAAGTGTTTAGTGGCCTACTCACGTTGTTGAGGGAGACCGCTTCACTTCGGGTACTTGGCGGGTAGTTTGCCATATCCATAGGGGTCTAGGGTGGGGTTTTGGCTATTCATCGCGACTGTGTAATCCGTCTTTCTTTGCAGGCTCAAAAGGAATGCGGATTCGTAGAAAATCCAATATGTTCATCTGTGTCTAGAATGCCTATTATTGCGTCAGAAGAATGTACAATATCTATATATGATATGTATTAGGTGTCACTTATGTTTTGCACCCGCGCTAGTCCAGCCCCCGCTCTGTCGTTAGTTAAGTAACCTAACGGGTGAATGACGGGACCCAGTGGCGAATGCGGATAGCATAAGAGGACGTTGTATTTTCGTTGTTTTCTGCAATGATAGGTTAATTGATGGGACGCATTATATTAATGCAAAGAAAATAAACCAAAGTTGAATCGTTGGAACAGTTTAAAAGAAACCACTCGGTTATTTTAAAACAGAAGATATTTTTTAAATTTCGGAGCTTTTACCACTCCTTTTAAAAGCTATCAGGTTCCTTCGATCATATCAAGTTCACTACGTTCACGGTTTCGCCAAAACCATTCGTAACCCTCCGTCATTTCATTTGGGTATTCAGTAGTATTCAAGCTATGTATTTTGACCAACGCCAAGGCATAGTGTTTGGTAGCTGCCGGGTATTCATTTGTTGCATAGATAGATGAGTTAGTTTGGGACAGTTGTATTATCATTTGGCCAACGTCAGGGGTATGTACGGATGGGTTCAAATTAACAAGATAATGATGGGTAGAACTTGACATGTGACTTATGACATTTTGACCAACGCCAAGGTCATAAGAGCATTGGGCAGAAATCCATATCGGTAATTTCTAAAGAAACTGAATTTTGCAAAGCGATGCATACCATTTGGAGTGTGATAATTTTGGTAGGATTCCTTCAGCTTTATCACACGATGATATTTGGATCCCGATCCTACTGTGAGTATCCGCTACTCATCAGGAGATTCGTCACTTAACGATCAATGCTATAAACCAAGTAGGTGTCGAGAAAGGTGTCAGCAGGGCTACGCCCCAAGAGAAAAGAGATTATTTAATTAAGGAACTTCGCGAAAGCGTCGTAAAACCACCCTCGAAGTACCGACACCAGCCTCGCTGAACGGTTAAGCAAGTATTGTACGGTGAGAATAGTCCTGACTAGTTCTTCCTTTTTGGTTTGAGGAGGGATTTGAGAAACAGTGAGAGCTATCCTGTTTAGATAAACTAAAAACCACTCTAAACTTGCAAGAGCATCATGCTAAAGTGTTCCCTCTCTCTCTCAATGCAGCGACCCAGAACATGACAGGACTTAAGTTACTATTAGAGAAAAATATTCTGACAGGGCCAAACTAGAAAGATTGGTTCCGAAATGTCAAGATGGCTTTGACTTATGAAAAATTGGGGTATGTTGCTAAGGCACCTGCTGTCCCTGGTCCAGAATCCAGTATTGCGGATAAGGAAATCCACAAGACCTGGGAGTTAGATTGCGCGAAGGCCAAATGCATCGTGCTTGTCTCTATGAATAATGAACATCAGAGGAGGCACGAGGATATGGATCATGAATCCATATTTCTCCACACAAAGGATCTGTATGGAGAGCAATCTCGTATAGCAAGATACGAGACCTCGAAGAACTTGTTTCAGTCGAGGCTGGCCGTCGGATCATATGTAGGAGAACATGTCCTAAAGATGATTGGCTATATAGAAGAGCTCGCGGACCTCGGGACGACTTTAGAGAACGAGCTCTATACAGACTTGGTTCTTCAGTCCCTTCCTTCTACCTACGCCCAGTTTATTCTGAATTTCAACATTCAAGGAAAAGAAGTTGAACTTCCAGAACTCCTTAACATGTTGAGGAGTGCAGAGGGCACCTTGCAGAAAGCAAGGGAAACACCCACTATGTTTGTTCGCGGCGCTTCCTCTTCCAGGTCCAAGGCAAGGGCCAAAGGAAGGAAGAAGAAGGCCGCTACGAAACCTAGAGGCCATTATTGTATCATACTAGCTTGTATATTACTTAATGGAAGAATGGGATATTCACAGTTATATTAACAGTCTTGCTAAACATGGTAGTATGCTACTTGGTTTATTACTATCTTAATATGTGTATATGTTAGCATATCGAGAATACATATTGATAGAGCCCTTAGGATCTTGCTTGACTACCAGCGTTGTGATGGCAGTCAAACTAGTGGGGGCTGGGTAGTCTACAAGCACATCCTTTTTCAGGTCCCTAGTCGTAGGATTATCGAGACAGGGCATCGATACTCCGGAGTAGACTAGTGTGTACGCTTCTCATCCCAGCAGGGAAAATGGTCTGTCCCACAACCATTAGTACGTTGTACTGGAGATAGTATACAGGTGCTCGTTAGGTTACGGGTACACCTAACAGGACTCGCAAAGAACTGTTGGTTGGTATTATACCCATCGTCAGTTAACAGTTCCCAGGTGACATGAATACAGCATAGTCCGCAGACTTGACACTGCTGCTTCGTCTCGAGTGTGTTCCCACCGTTCTTAGATTTCTACCCTACCACGGTTCAAAGGAGTCGTGCAAACAGGTAGCAGTTGGGTGCAGTCCCGAAGCACTTAGAGGCAATAGCGGTTAGATAGGATTCGTCTCTGCCGGTATTGGGAGTTGATATCGTGCTGTGTCTGGAGAGCCATTACGCAAAGTCCCTGGCCAGGGCAAGCGAGATTTACTGGTAGGATTTCCAGTAACTTCTCAAGGTGTAATGGGCTTTGCTCCGACACGACTTATACCGCTTATAGGGGACTGACGCTTGCCACCCCACTAGGCCCAATAAGCGATAGTCATAGACGAACAGACCTGACTGTACGGATATTGTCACATCAGGCTCAGTAGGAGTTCGGATAGGTTTCCTCATCGGCCTTCTTATCGACATCTACCTGGGGACCGTTACGTATAGCTAGTGCCGCTTGCGGTCTGTGGTTAAACCCACTGCCAGCGTAGTGTCGAGTCTTTAGAGTCCCACACAGAGAGTTTCCCTGCTTCGGGCGAAACGATGTAGAGGTCGTATGATTTTACGACAGGGTTCGGACACATACGTGTTTTTACGCACGTACGATGTTCGGACAGTTTATACTAGCAGGCTTTGGTTTAAGCCAGATTCTAGTATTGGATTATTGGATTTATACAGTCTCGGTATTTCCGTGTTTTCATGGATATGAGGGGTATTCTCGTAATTAGCCGAGAAGCTTCTAGAAGATTGATGAGTTGAAGGCTTAGGTGGAATTTGCATTAAATGGTTTAATGAGTCATGGTGTGATTCATCCAAAGGAGTTAATGATGCATTTATTGCTTAATGACTCATGAGATGAATCACACAAAGTGAGTTAATGAAGCATGGTTGATATTATTATTTGTTATTCATTTAATAATTATCATGCTTCATATATATTCACAAATGAGATATTTTTCCATATGATTCTCACTCTCACCTTCTCTTTCCTCAAGCTCTCTCTCTTCAAAGAACTAACTCTAACCTCTCATGTGTTGAGATCCAAGGGTTAGCAAGACTAATAGATCCCTAATCCTATTCTATATCCTCTAGGTTACTTTGATTAGCACTCATAGAAACCTAGTTACCTCAAGTGAGAGGTTAAGCTTGGAGAAGTAGCTCTCGGGTGGATCTTCTATCACAACGAGGAGGCCGACGAGGAGGTGGTCTACGAGAACAAGAAGGACTTGATTCATTAGGTATAATCATATTTCATAGTAGCTAATCATCTCTATGTTGTTGTTAGTTAGGGTTTAGCAAAGATCCGTAAAGTTAGTCGATGTTGGTTTAAACAAAATGATTGTTTTACCTATTCCGCCTCCCCGCATCATGTGGGGTGTCTAACGTCGACTTACAGGTTCGATAAGTTCATACAAATTATATTTGTCGGTTACATGTGATATAGCCGGATTATTAAATCAAGTGTTGATTTAATAATTTAATCTATAATTGTATATTTGATATATTAATTTACATTAACTAATATTAGCTCACTTAAGCATTTCTTTTCTCACTTGTGCACATTTAATATATATATATGTGTGTGTGTGTGTGTGTGTGTGTGTGTGTGATATATTATTGTGTCATGCTAGTTGCTACATGCTACATGAGTGTATGAGACTCACACCATACTTATGATAATGTAGGGTTTATTTATTTAAAGTAAATCAAAATTAGTTTGAAATTAGCACATGGCTTGAAGCTTGTGGAAGCTTATGGAACCATTGACTTAATCCACTAATTTTGTTTTACTTAAGATATTTATTAACCCAACTATTATCTTTTGCCATGGTTAATTCTCTACATAAGTTATATGAGATATTATCTCACCTATGGTTGCTATTCTGATTGATGACATTCTCCACTTCATGTACTTCTTCATCTCCTTGAGCTCTCTAGGTTTTTAGGAAGTGAAGAAAATTAGTGAGAAAAATAAATCTAAAGTGAGCAAAATTCCTACGTCATCAACCTATACTAGACTAGTCATTTAGTATAGGTTGTTTGCTTCACTAATTCCAAATTAGTGAAGAGGTAGCTTGAGTTAGAGTCTCCTCGACGTAGATCATTTTCGGCCTCAAAGACATCAAGAAAGCTTGTTCCTTTCACCTTGTGGAGTCTAACTTGAGTCCGGGAGACCGCTACTTGGAGCGAAGGGACTACTACACGGAGCTTTTGAAGTGAAGGACCGGTCTACAAAGGTTCTATTCCCATTCACTTAGATGTAATGTCTGATTACATGCTTGCTTACCCTAATTTCTCTAGTTAGATCCTTGGTTTGGGTTACTTAACACGCTAAATTTTTGAAAATGGCATGGTTTATACCTCTCGAACCTTGTAGTCGTGTTAGGGATCTCTACAGTGGTATCAGAGCCAAACTAGAGAATTAGACGATGTTAGTAGAATTACGAAACCGAAACAACTCCGAAACCTTGAAACAAAATCTATAGTTTCTAACGAATTTTAAAAGTTCTCTGAAAATTTTTTAACCAAGTGCAGATTGTTACATGTGATGTAGAATGAACACTAGAGTAAAACGAACCACTTTCACCGGGTTTGACCCGGCGAAACCTCTATAAAAACCGGCCCCAGCGGTTTTTCAATCATGTTTTGCCCTCGTTTCACTTTGGTGTTCCAGGCTCTAGGTTTTGGTGTTTCAAGTATTATTTGTTTTTACTAGGATTGCATGTGATGTTATATTTCTGTAAAGGCAACTCGGAGTGTTTTGTAGTCATAATTTTAACATCGTTTCGGGTAACTTGACGATATTAAAAAGTTCGAATGAATATCAATAACCTATTTTCCCCCCTCTCTGGAAATTTTCCTAAAGTTGGAATTTTTGGGTTTAAGAATCTTCAGAAAATCATGCAGGTAATTCTATGGACCCTCTAGAAGAACGATACCCAAACTCGACTCTTTGACTGCAGAACCGCGGCCAAACCCTATGGTTTGCGGCGGTTCCATGGCGCTATGAGTGAGGCATGGGTCGGCCCTTCTACGGTTGGTCCATAGGTATTGTGCAATGTTCTGGGTATTTTCAAAATGTGCTCAAGTGTTGAGCTCTCTGGGAAATTTTGGGTGTTTGTTGATTCGATCGAAATGTTTAACATCGTCTAACTATCTGTGAAATGTAATACAATATTTGGAATGTACACTAATTAGTTTTGTGAAAATTGATTAGTTGCTTGTAAATTTAACATTTCGGCCTCGGAAGAAATCGGGAATCTTGTTGAATTACCCGATTTCTTTCGAAAATGTGTTTTCATAGATGAGACCCATATGTAAGATTTACAATGTTAGGCATGAAATCTGAAATATGAGATATTCCGGGTTTATGATGTCTAAGGGATGCGTCGATTCCAAATGTTGTAGTTTGACATTTTCTTTTCTGCGACCGTAGGAGTAATATGTGGTGTATCGCCGGTTTCGTTGCTATATGTCAACGAAAATTGGGATACGCATATTTACTTACGTTGATGACATGTGATGTTATGTGTTGCTGGGATATGTTATATTGGATCGTCGTGTTTGAATAGCCGGGGTTTTTGCGTGAGATGAGACTTTTTTCATTTTCATTCATGTAAAAACTTGTATGTAATATTATTTTATTGGGACACTTCTGGGTTGAGGATGATGTCACCATTGATGTATATTATTTACTTTTTCGTATTAGGATAGACCCAAGGCGGGGAGCACAAGCAACCGGGTTCCATAGTCAAGTTGTAGACCATCTCGAGGAGTCGAGACCGGGTCTCCTAACTCTAGAATTGGTAGGGTTGCTTGCTGCTCTCGTAGGAGTCTAAGGATGTGGGTTTGGCTATTCATCGCGACGGTGGAATCCATGATTTTTAACTGGCTTAATTTAAAACACGGACCTCCTAATATATCCAATATTTCATATGTTGTCTTCTGCTGCAATGTTCTGTGATGTGATCACTTTATATGCGTGAGACGAATGCTTTATTATTATATATATGATATATAATAAACGTCGCTTATGTTTTGCATCCGCGCTAGTCCGGCCACCGCTCTGCCGTTAGTTATCTAACCAAACTGTGCATGACGGGACCCCGTGGAGAGTGCAGATGGCATAAGCGTACGTTGTATTTTCGTTTCTTCTATGATGCTTAGGAAGCATAAATGATGGGACTTCGTTAATAAGATTAATGAAAAAGAAAGAAACATAAAGATGTTGTAGAATCAAATTTTCAAAAAGGTATCTCTAGTTCTTGTTTTGCATAGCGGTATACCTATGATGAATATCCAGCAGCTCATTCGATGAAGAAAGAGCCGAGAACCCTGTTGGATATAGTGCCCTCAAAGTCAACTATTGGATCGCAGGCACATGAATGCAATGATTGAGGGAGGACCTATGCCGGAGGACAGTCTTACTCAAGATGATAGTATGCTATCTGGTTTATCTTTATCACCGTGTACAGTTTTAGGTAACCTTACAGATCACTATTATACATTGATAGAGCCCTTAGGATTCTTGCTTGACTACCAGCAGTATGATGGCGATCATATACGTGAGAGTTGGGTAGTCTATAAGCACATCCTTAAAGTGGTCCCTAGTCGAGGGAGTTTCGAGACAGGGCATCGATACTCCAGAGTAGACTAGTGTATACAGTCGAAACCCCGACGAGGGGCGGTGGCCGGTCTCACAAGCCATTGGTGTCAGTTGGTTCACCTAAGATGTATACAGGTGCTCATTGGGTTATGAGTACACCGGACAAGACTCACCGGGAACATGCTAGTTGGTATTATACCTGACGTCAGATAGCAGTTCCCTGGTGACATGTGTACAGGTTAGTTCAACGACCTGGGATCGTCATTTGTCTCGTGTGAGTTCCCACTGTGCTTTAATTACTACCCTACCACGGCTCAAAGGAGTCGTGCAAACAGGTTTTAGTTGGGTACAGTCCCGAGCTACATGGAGGCAGTGAGAGGATAGACAGGGTTTCGTCTCCCCCGGTATTGGGGGTGAGATCGCGTTGTGTCTAGGAGAGCCATTACACGAAGTCCTTGGCCAAGGCAGGAGATTTACTGGTAGGTATTCCAGTAGTATCTCAGACTGTTCTGGGCTACACTCCGACATGACTTGTACCGCTTTTGGGGGTCTGACTTTTACCAACCCCCTAGGCCCGACATGCAATGCTCATAGAAGAACGGACCGGACTATACGGATATTGTCACTGAAAGGCACAGTAGGGTGTCAGGATGAGTTCGCTCATCGACCTCCCTTTTGGTCAATACCTGGTAGCTCGTTACGTAAAGCTAGTACCACTGAAGTGCTAGTGGTTAAATCCACAGCCGGTATATTGACGAGTCTTTAGAGTCCCCCACAGACAGTTTCTCAAGTTTCGGGCGAAACGTTGTAGAGGCCGTATGGATTTATGGCAGGGTTCGAACATACGCGTGCACTTATGCACGTGTCATGGTTCGGATGGATAACACTAGCGGACTTTAGTTTAAGCCGGATCCTAGTATTATACTGTGTAGATTTTGTCTCATTGCATTTGTATTCGGTCAGAATACAAATGCGGGTATGTATATACAGCCGCGGGGTTATCCTGTAATTTATTACGGGATCGCTTTTTGAAGTTGCCCGTTTGCATTCTTTATTTGGCCAAATTTCCATTCTATTACTCCATGGTTGAATTCCGATGGAGGGGTTTTATGCAAATTTCGAAATTAGCATTGGAGGGGGGGTTTTATGGTGGGAGGGATCCAGCACATTTCTAGAATGTTCATGGATTAGCTTGGCTTTTTTGTGCTTATTGGTGCTTTGATTGTGACGTTTGAGAGTGATGTTTTGGTGTGGGTTTTTGTTGCCTTTTGCATATGATCACCACATTACCTCTTGCCTTGTGCTCACCCCCCTCTTCATCTTTGATTCCCTGGCCGAGCACTTAATTTGGGCTGCCCCAATTTTTGGTGAGGAGATGATTCATTTCATTTGCAAAGAAAAATTCCTAAGCTCCATTTCCAAAGCTCATTTCCACCTTCACCTCCAAAAAGGGCAACTTCGATTAACTCTTGAGACAAAGTGTTCTACGTATATTCTACAGCAATCTTGGACACGTCGGCTAGCAAACTTCGTGTACGAGTTGCCTCGGTTCAGAGGCGGGAGCCCGTAAAAGGATTCTTTGATGTGGTGCCCTTCCGACAAGAAGACCGGAGATCCGAGATGCCGCAAGGAGCTTGGGATGGTGGCCAAAGACCAAAGGAAACGGATCGATCGGTATAGCCTTTCTAACCCTTCTCTAGTTAGCTAGTTTATGTTAATGGTTCGATCAGGGTGAAAGTATACGATAGCGCCAGTTTCAAGTTTATGAAAAAGTTTTTGTTTCCGCATTTTGGCCTCGGATTGACAGCCGGGGCGCTACCGTAGACTTATATGGTATCAGAGCCACGCCATTAACCTTTACTAGCTTGTTCTAACTTGTTTAAAACATCGATCAGCCGAATTTTCCAAAACCGCAATTCCATTTTAGCAGTTTCTGTCGAAATTTTTTTGTCATCGAAAAATTATTTTGAGTGTTTCAGAAAATCAAGCAAGCTTTTTTAAGACATCTGTGAAAATTTGGTAACATGATGCTACAGTTACGCCGCGGAACCGCGGTCCTACCCATGTTTTGGCCACGGTTCTGCCGCCATTATATGTCATCTCTGCACTAATTTTTCTACAGTGGTCTTAAACTTGGAATTGGGGTTTCTGGAATATATAGTTTTGGCCCAGATTATTTTGAGTACTGGACTTGTGCTTGGGGCCCACTTCGGGAAATTTTGTCGATCGAAAATTTTAAATAAGTTAGTTCACAGTACTTACATTACTATCTGTGACCATGAATGTCATTTGTGTTAGTTATATATATGCCCTAGAGGCCATTGTTGTACATATGATGTATATTATAATGAATGCTTGGATATATATAGAGAGGACTTTACTTTGTCTTAACATTTTGACTTGTATTAGTTTATTGTCTTTCTCTCACATGTTGATAAGGCCCTTAGGATATGTACTCGACTACTGGGACTATGATGAGATTATACTAATGGGGCCACGGTAGTCGACGAGTACATCCTATAACTGTTCCTAGTCGAGGGTGTATCGAGACAGGGCATCGATACACCAGAGTAGACTAACGTATACGCATCTTGACCCATATGATGGGCGATGGATGATCCCATATCCATCGGTGTTTGACATCAAAGATGGTGTACGGGTGCTCAGTGGAGACTGGGTACACTGGACGGACTCGCCGAGAACTCCCAGATGGTATTATACCTCACGTCAGATGGCAGTTCTCTGGTGACACTGGTACAGGTTAGTCTGTAGACCCGAGATCGTCATAGAGTCTTGTGTGATTCCCACGGTGCTTTGATTTCCATCATACCACGTCCAAGAGGGCGTGCAAAACGGTGGCTTTTAGGTACAGTCCCGAATCGCATGGAGGCAATGAGCGATAGGAGGGGTTTCGTCTCTCCCGGTATAGGAAGTTGATGTTGTGCTGTGTTCGATTGGCTATAACTGGAAGTTCCTAGCCAGGGTGGATATTGAGTACTACTGATAAGTGTTATCAGTAGGTTCTCGACTTGTTATGAGCCTCACATCGACACGACTTATCGGTTACTGGGGTCTGACGTTTACCACCCCTAGACTAGTTATGCAACATATTAGACGAAGAGACCGGACTGTACGGTAGTGTTACTGACTGGATTCACAGGAGAATGTACAAGCTTTCTTGTTGAACTTCTGATCGCTCAATACCTGGGTGGCTGTTACGTTTAGCTGACCGCTTGCAGCTTGTGGGTGTTTGATATGATCATCACCTACTGCCGGCGTATTGACGATTCTTTAGAGTCCTACACAGAGGTTTCTTGACTCAGGCAAAACGGAGTAGGAGCACATATGTGATATGTGCAGAACCGAGGATAATACGATATGAGATACCGTATTCTATTCTAGCGATATTAGATATCAGCCGGGTATTAATGATATAGCCGGATCATCGGATCAAGTGTTGATTCGATGAACTGATACAGTTTATATTAGTCGGTTATTTGAGAAATAACCAGATTGTCGGATCAAGTGTTGATTCGATAATTTAATGTATAATTATATATGTGTTATATTACATTACATTATCTAATATTAGCTCGCTTTATTGATTCATTTTCTCACCGGGTAAAACATTGATATATATGCGATATATGTTAATTGTATTATTTTCTTTTGTTATAAAAATATATTCTATATGTGATATATAATATTGTAACAAGTTATGTTTACAAATGCAACATAATTAGTAGAGATTAAACATGGTTAGGGTTTGATTTGGGTTAGTATTTTCTTGAAGTTTCTAGAAGCTTTTGTTTTGTTTTAAGCTAAGATATTATGTGTTGATATTTTGAAGATATTATTTAACCCAACCCAAACCCTTAAGCCTAGTAAACTCTTTACATGAGTTAATGCTTCATATTATTAACTCAAGGTTCATTTGTAAGCATAGTAACTTTTCATTATTCATCACAAAAGAAATCATCTTCTTCTTCCTTCATGAAAGCTTTCTAGCTTTTTGATTTTGTGATGAATTAGTGTGAGATCTTGAAAATAAAAGAGAGCATAATTCCTACTTCATCATCCTCATCTAATCTAGCCAATTAGATTAGGGTGTTCACTTCACTAATACTTGATTATAAAAGTGAGAGCTTGAGTTAAAGAAACTTCAAGGTAGATCATCTTCGAAAAGGAAGACTTCAAGCAAGCATGGATCGTTCGGCTTGTGGAGACTCTCTTGAGTCCGGGAGATCATGGATCGCGGCGAAGGAACAACTACTCGGAGCTTATGAAGCGAAGGAGCGGACTACAAAGTTTGTAATCCCTCTCTCTTAGTTGTAAAGATGTTTACTTGCATGTTTAACCCTAATTATCTAGCAAAGATCCTCGCTTTAGGTTGTTCGGCACGTCTAAATTTTAAATCGGGCATGGTTGATGCCTTATAGACCCTTGTGACAGTGCCTAGTAACCCTACAGTGGTATCAAAGCTAAGCTAGAGCATTAGGCGACGTGTATACGAAGTTAAAAGTCCAATCGAACCCCGAAACGTCGGTTTTGAACCCCTCTCTGGAAATTTTTTAAAATATTGATTTTTTTCTGTATTAAAAATACTCGGAAAATTAAGCAGGGAATTCTAAGGATTACTGTGAAAAACGACATCCTAATTCCCTTAAAGCGCCGCGGAACCGCGGCAATACATTGCCTTGCGCAGCTGTTCCGCGGCCGTACAGGGGCACTAGGGTTAGCTTTTTTCACGGTAACATCCGTAGGTACTTTTGCATGCTTCTGGGAATTTTTAATTCTACTCAAGTGTTGAGTTTTCTATAGATCTTTTGTATTCGTTGATTCGATCGGAAAGTTTAATTTCGTTTAAGTATTTTCCGGATAATTTAGAACGTGTTAAAATGTTCGAACGGATATCAATAACTCACTTTTTCCCGAAACGAAAAACTTTAAAGTGTTGAATTTTTCTTGAGTTTGAATCTTTCGGAAAAACATGCAAGCATATCTGTGGACCCTCTAGAAGAACGTAACCTTAACTCGATTATGTGACCGTCAAAACTTCCACTGAACCCTTGGGTTTGTGGTAGTTTAGCGTTGCCACATGTGAGACGTTGGTTTGACCCTTCTACGGCTGGTTCATTGGGGCGGTAACATGTTCTGGGATTTTTGAACTCCGCTCAAGTGTTGAGCTATTTGGGAGTTCTTGGGTGTTTGATTATTCGATCGGAAAGTTTAATATTGTCTATTTATCTGGAATGTGATACAATATGTGGAATTCATATAGTTAGGCATGAAATGCGAAGTATGTGATATTTCGGATTTAAGATGTCTAAAGTGATTTTGGATTCCAAATGTTGTAGTTTTACGCTTTCTTTTCTGTGACCGTAAGAGTAGTGTGTGGTGTATCGCCAGCTTCTTTGCTATACATCAAGGACAATCGGGATACGCATACTTGCTTACGTTGATGATATTGTTGGATATAGTGCCCTCAAAGTCAATTATTGGATCGCAGGTATGTGATTGCAATGATTGCGGAGGACCTATACCGGTAGGACAGTCTTACTCAAGATGATAGTATGCTATCTGGTTTGCCTTTATCAGTCGTGTATAGGTTCAGGTGACTGATCACGATTACACTTTGATAGAGCCCTTAGGATCTTGCATGACTACCAACAGTATGAGGGCGATCATATAAGTGAGAGTTGGGTGGTCTATAAGCATATCCTTAATAGTGGTCCCTAGTCGTGGGAGTTTCGAGACAGGGCATCGATACTCCGGAGTAGACTAGTGTATACAGTCGAGACCCCGACGAGGGGCGGTGGCCGGTCTCACAAGCCACTGGTGTCGGTTGGATCACCTAAGATGTATACAGGTGCTCATTGGGTTATGAGTACACCGGACAGGACTCGCCGGGAATCTGCTAGTTGGTATTATACATATCGTCAGATAGCAGTTCCCTGGTGACATGTGTACAGGTTAGTTCATCGACCTGAGGTCGTCATTTGTGTCGTGTGAGTTCCCACTGTGCTTTGATTTCTACCCTACCACGGCTCAAAGGAGTCGTGCAAACGGGTAGTTTTTGGGTACAGTCCTGAGCCACATGGAGGCACGTGAGCGGATCGGCAGGGGATTCGTCTCTCCCGGTAATGGGGGTGGAGGTCGCGCTGAGTCTAGGAAAGACATTACACCAAGTCCTTGGCCAAGACAGGTGAGATTTACTGGTAGGTACTCCAGTAGTATCTCAGGGTGTTCAGGGCTTGTCTCCGACACGACTTATACAGCTATTGGGGGTCTGACATTACTAGCCCCCTAGGCCGGATATGCGATACTCATAGACGAACGGACCGGACTGTATATACATTGTCACTGTTAGGCTCAGTAGGGTTTCTGGATGAGTTCACTCATCAGCCTCCCTTGAGGTCAGTCCATGGGCAGCCGTTACGCATAGCTAGTGCCGCTGACGGTTTGTGGTTAAACCCACTGCCAGGGTACTGACGAGTCATTAGAGTTCCCCACAGACAGTTTCCCAAGTTCGGACGAAACGTTGTAGAGGCCGTATGGTTTTATGGCAGGGTTCGGAAAATGCATGTGCGTTTACGCACGTGTTATTTTTCGGGCAGATGATACTGGTCGGCTTTGGTTTAAGCCGGATCCGAGTATTGTACAGAGTAGATATAATATCTTTGTCTCAGTTGCATTTGTATTCGGTCGTAATACAAATGCGGGTATATTTATACTGTTACGGGGTTATCCTGAAATTCGTTTCGGGATCACTTTTGGAAGTTGCCAGTTTCCAGTTTTCTTTCAGCCGTATTTAACATTCGGTTAATTGCTGATTTATCTTTTCTTCTCTGAGGTGAGTCATGAGTGTGTGGATGGTTCTAGGAGCTTCTGGATGATGACTAGGCTTCATGACTCATTAGTGCATTAATGGTTTCTTGATGATGTGTTTAATGAGTCACCCTTTACCATTAATTCCTTTTGTTTGCATGATAGATATTTGTTAAAGATCTTTTGCTTATGGTTACCACTAGCTCCTACCATCACCCCCCTCCTCTTATATTGCCGGCCCTTCCCCTCACTCTCTCACACACTCACTTGATTTGGAAAAAAGATTATGATAGTTGCGGTACATGGAATTTCATAGCTCATTTCATTCCATCACCCGATTCCCACGGCAACTTCATTAACCGTTCGTCCTTGGTTTTGGAAGAAGCGAGACAAAGTATTCCACTCATTCTCTACATCAATCTTGGTCGTCTCTTTTAGCAAACTTGACGACCGAGTTGCCTCGAGTCAGAGGCGGGAGCCCGTTTAAAGATCCGACGATGTGGTGCCACCTGGACGAGGAGATCGGAGATGATCGGAGTAGCCGCAACGGAGCGTGGGATGATGGTTAAAGAACGAAGGACTCGGATCGTTCGGTATAACCTTTCTTCCCTCTTTGTAGATTGTTAGTTTAGCGTTAATGGCAGATCCGGGTTTTAGTATGCGATAGCGCCAGTTATAAAAGTTTTTGTTCCGCATTTGGCGTCTGAAAGACGGCCGGGGCGCTACCGTAGACTTACATGGTATCAGAGCCATGCCATTAAGCTTTACTAACTTGTGCTAACACGTTTAAAAGATCGATCGAACGGATTTTCAAAAACTATAATTTTCAAGTTTAAAGTTTCTGTTAATTTTCAAACTGGTCCAAATGTCATTTTGACCATACCAGAAAATCAAGCAGGGTTTTTAAAGAACACAGGAGAAATTCGACCCACTGATTCGACCGTACGACCGCGGAACCGCCGCCAAAGCCATGCTTTGGCCGCGGAACCGCGGCCGTCTAGGTGAATCAGTGAGCCATATTTCTTCTGTGGATTCTACTTGGGAAATTGTGGTTTCTGGAACTGTTCTTTTGGGCCCAGTATTTTTTACTGTACAGCAGATTTGCGTGGGACCCACTTCGGGAAATTTAGTCGATCGAAATTTAAATGTGTTAGTTTACAGTGCTTACATTATATCTCCGACCGTGAATGTCATTTGATCGGTAAACCGCGTCTGATTGCTATAGTTCTTTTAGACGGGTTTGCGAACGTGACATTCGCATTGATGTTCTGTGTTGTGCTGTGATGTTGCGGATTTGTCGTGGTGGATAGCAGTGTGCAATGGTAGTGCAGTTTGAGTTTATTTGTACATTTGATATTACGGGGCGAGCGTCCAACTTGTGGACAGCCGCCACTGCCTGTTGTATAATATTCTTTTAGGGCACGACCAGGTTGCGGTCGATGTACCTATTGTACTATTTTCCATTTCTGTACTAGGTTTTACCCCGCGACGGAGTGCACGGATAGCCGGGTTCTGAGGGGCAACGGGTCCGCATCTCATGGCTTTGAGAGGCAGAGGGGCCCCACTCTAGAATTGGCAGACTATTCGCCGCACTCGTAGGGGGTACACGTTGACCCAAGGAGGGGTGCTCAAGCTACCGGATTCCGTGAAGTGCTGGGTGGTCCATTCACTATGCTGTAGGGGGCTGCCTCGCTTCAGGTTTTGGCTGGTAACTTGCCGCACCCGTAGGGGTCTAGGTTTCATTGTACAGGCTATCCACACGACAGGGGAACGTCGGGTTTCAGCAGCGGCTCTGTGAATCCCGGGGATCCCAGATTATCTGTATTGTTCTGTGATGCTTATTACTTTTCTGTAATATTGCATATTATCATGCCTGGAGCGATTATTGTATATTGGTTTATATACTATTAGATGTTGTATATGTTTTACACCCGCGCTAGTCCAGTCCCCGCTCTGTCGTTAGTTAAGTAACCTAACGGGTGATGACGGGACCCAGTGACGAATGCGGATGGCATATACGTACATTTTATTTTCGTTCTTTTCTAGTGTGATTATTTGATGGGACTGCGTTGATTCTGATCAATGCAAAGTAAAACAAACCTGTTTGGATGTTGTTGGAACAATTTAAAAGGTGTTATTACAAAGATATTTCCTTTTGTTTTGCACAGTGGTATTCGGTTGGAATATCCTGCACCTCATTCGACGGGGCAAGGGCCGATATCCCTTCACCGGGACTGACCCCTTGGGCAGAAGTTTGCGTCAGGGTAATAACTTCACTATAGTCGATTACATGTTGCTGTGCATCGTGGTATTCAGTGGAATATCCTGCACCTCATTCCACGAGGAAAGAGCCGAGATCCCTTAACCGGGAGTGACCTCTTTAGCAAAGGTTTTCGCCACTATATTTTATAAAAATGCTATCAGGTTCCTTCAACGAGATCAAGTTCATTACGTTAAAGGTTTTTCGCCAAAAACCAGCCGTAGCCCTCCGTCATTTCATATGAATGGTCAGTAGTATTCGAGCTATGTTGGTCTGGCCCTTAGCTAGGACATAGTGATTGGTAATTGCTGGGGTGTCCATATGTTGCATAGATAGATGCGTTGGTTTGGGACAGTCGTACAGCCTTGTTGGCCCTTAGTCAAGGGCGAGTACGGGTAGGTTCAAATTAACAAGATAATGATGGGAAGAACTTGACATGTGACTTATGATGGGTTGGCCCTTAGTCACGATCATAAGAGCATGGGGTAAAAATCATATCGGGAGTTTCTAAAGAAACTGAAACTTGTCAGGCATGCGCATACCTTCTGGAGTGTGATAACGCGAGTGGATTCCGTCACGTTATCATGCGATGAGAGTTGGATCCCGATTCCCACTGATGAGTTGGTTTACTCTTCGGGTGATCCCGATTGATTCTTCTTTCAGGTTTGGGGGAGAATTTGACAGTACAGTGGGAGGTTTCCGGATTAGATAAAGTGATAACCATTCTGATCTAGGTTAGAGTGCACGCAGAGTGTTTCTTTTCTCTCTCTCTTTGGCAGCGTCCTTTGACCGACCCTAGACTATGACTCAGGGACCAAGTTGACCGAACCTTCTTAAAAATACTGGCTTTTGGATTGTCTAAGTTGCATAAGTCATTGCCACTCCTTCTTCTACCCTTTGCATTTCTCAGAACACCCGTATTACTACGGACATCCACTTCCATTGGATAGATCCATCGTATGGTTATATACGAACTCAAAAAGACTCCTTCGAGGATGGATCAAGGTTCAGGAGAAATAGAATTGGTTTATTCAGTTGTCTTTTATTATCACCTTCTCTCAGGTTGCGAGGGCTCCTTAGTTTAGGAGAGTACACCTATTACGCTTATTGGATAGTCTTATTCCAAACCATAGGCAGGTGCCGAAAGGTAGGGAATGAAGAAAACCAATTAGCCTAAGTAGGGTGTACAGAAGGTAATATGTGAAGACAAAATAAAGGGATTAGAAAGAGGGCAAAGTAAGTTGCGACTGTTATCATTCACGACCAAACCGCGTACTTCGTCGCCACTCATATTTCACCTTTAAAAGAATAAGGTATTATTCAGTTGTCTTTTATCATCACCTTCTCTCAGTTGCGAGTACTCCTTGGTTTAGGAGGGTACACCTATTATGCTTACTGGATAGTCTTCTTCCAAACCATAGGCTGGTGCCGAACGGTAGGGAAGGAAGAAAACCATTTAGCCTAACGATGGTATACAGAAGATAACGACTAAAGACAAATAAAGGGATTTGGAGAGATGGCAAAGAAATATACGGTTAAAGTCATGAATTGGATTATGGAAGAGGCATTACTATGAATACCAGGATACCCCTACGAAACATTTTCATGTTTCAGTGCATTGTTAATGAAAAAAATTTTTCCCGATTAGATACTTACTCCAGGGTGTGTATTCACCAGGTTTCATTCTCATATCTGTATGGTTTTACAGATGATGAGTGGGAGGAAGTTATTGGGAATTAGGTGATCATCCTCATTATATCGGAATTCGTTGTAATTGGTGATATTTGAGGAAATCGCCAGGGTACAGTTTTCAATCTACGACGCACAGGTTTTGAGTTATTCAACTCAGCGGACTTATACAGAGTATTGTATGTTGTCCAGTGTCCATCAGGACAAAGGGGTAGGTCCTCGTACTTTGTTCTGTTTACTTATGACTTCTCTGGTATTTAGACAAGTGTTTCGTAGAAAGACAAGGTCTAAGTTTCGAGAAGTTGTGGGTATAAGAATAAAGTAGAGAACCAGATGTCGCAAGTATCGGGATTCTTCAAAGAGATTGAAGATGTAGATACTTGTGATTGGTATTCAGATGATAGTAAAAATTTTGAGAAACTTGTTTCTCTTTCAGGTTACTCATAATTGGATGGATTCCTAAGTTAAGTAATGCTGATTAGCCTCTCTTCATTAAAGTTGATATGCACTGGAGACAGTTGCATGATTAGAATCTGGTTCCAATTAAATTAGTGCCAAATTTTCTATATTGGATATAGAATGGATCATATCTTAACGTTGTTAAGGTAAGGCGAGTTGTCCAGCTTATGCTTAAAACCAGACTCTGGATAACTCAGGGCACGTTTCTGTAATGGCTGTTTGTGGGTTGGCCCAGGCTATGACAAGGGTTGATTTTCTACCATTTGGAAGATCAATAGTGATATTGTTCTTAACTCGCCACAGTTTTAGTAAAATGGATTTTTTCAGAAAACAGTTGTGGGAGTATGGTAGAACTGGAAGTGATTCCAGAACCACAAACGATTACGAAAAATTTAATAGGACCTACAGATTCAATCAGGTTTGACATTCCATTAGCCACTCCGCAGATTTGGTGGGTAACCTCAGACACCCGAGAGGTACTTCGGTAGCCTCAAGGACGGTGACAGGGAGGTTCTTATCTACCCAGACTTGACACTACTGTTGTTCCAGGCTATGAGACCCGGTAGGAGGGTTGTTGTGGTCAGTGGGAGCAGCGGAAGCAAAGTGGGCAAGTAGCTTATGTCTATTTATAGACTAGAGCAGTTATAGCAGAGATTGATCATCTAATTTTGATGTGACAGTCATGGGTTTGACTTCATCAGAATAGGGGATGGATCTGTTAAGAAGGTAGTAGGGTGTGATGTCCTGGTATTTGGATGACATACACATAGTAAGAAGTAAAATTCCTATACTACGATCGGTTGTACTGTGGTCGTCACACAGTTGTTTCTCCAGACAGGATATGGATATAATATCTGACATTCTGGTTTCTAGATCTATGGTTTTAGATCTGGATTTGGGTAGTTTCCCAATGTGGGTACTTTGACAGTATTCTAATGGTTTTTAGAATAGAGGACTCCTGGCATGGTGGTGTACCTGCAGGTGATGGAGTCACCCTCTCTAAAGGTGTCTTACAGACTAAAGGGGAGAGGGATGTGCATGATTGGCAGATCACTTGCTTAGGCAACTGAGTCAATCATGAGATGTCAAGTACCACACCAGATGTTGTTTTTTGCACTAGATGCGATAAGTTTGTATTAATCCAATCCTGGAGAAACATAAGGAAGCAGTTTTAAAACATAAGTGGATGTTCTACGGATTTGATGACGGCAGCCTCCTTCGGGAGACGGTTATCATTCCAGGCTTCAAAGGTGACATGGATGACAGAGTGATTGTCAAGAGTTATAGTTTTTCCCTCTGACGAGGGACAGTATTTTGGACAGATGGTCCAAGAGGATACTGTGGAAGGCATGGTGCCGGATACTGATTAGGTTCAGTTTTCGATACAGTCTAAGAAGTTTGGATTTGGAGTTCATTTATGAACTAGGTCCCATCAGATATCCAGACATCTTCTAAGACGGGTATTACTCAATTCGGGAGATGGCTTTCTCCGCGAACTTGAGATTAAGAGAGACATAGAAAGAAACATCCTGGCGGATCCACTCACTGAGGCTATTTCTCGAACACAATAGTTTTACAAACGGGCTTTGTGAAACTAATTAGTAGAGGAGTTGGTTGTTGGTTTCACACGGGCTGTGAGTACGCAACATCGCAATAATTAGCCTTAAGTGCAAGTGGGAGATTGTTGGATATAGTGCCCTCAAAGTCAATTATTGGATCGCAGGTACGTGATTGCAATGATTGCGGAGGACCTATACCGGTAGGACAGTCTTACTCAAGATGATAGTATGCTATCTGGTTTGCCTTTATCAGTCGTGTATAGGTTCAGGTGACTGATCACGATTACACTTTGATAGAGCCCTTAGGATCTTGCTTGACTACCAACAGTATGAGGGTGATCATATAAGTGAGAGTTGGGTGGTCTATAAGCATATCCTTAATAGTGGTCCCTAGTCGTGGGAGTTTCAAGACAGGGTATCGATACTCCGGAGTAGACTAGTGTATACAGTCGAGACCCCGACGAAGGGCGGTGGCCGGTCTCACAAGCCACTGGTGTCGGTTGGATCACCTAAGATGTATACAGGTGCTCATTGGGTTATGAGTACACCGGACAGGACTCGCCGGGAATCTGCTAGTTGGTATTATACATATCGTCAGATAGCAGTTCCCTGGTGACATGTGTACAGGTTAGTTCATCGACCTGAGGTCATCATTTGTCTCGTGTGAGTTCCCACTGTGCTTTGATTTCTACCCTACCACGGCTCAAAGGAGTCGTGCAAACAGGTAGTTTTTGGGTACAGTCCCGAGCCACATGGAGGCACGTGAGCGGATCGGCAGGGGATTCGTCTCTCCCGGTATTGGGGGTGGAGGTCGCGCTGTGTCTAGGAAAGCCATTACACCAAGTCCTTGGCCAAGGCAGGTGAGATTTACTGGTAGGTACTCCAGTAGTATCTCAGGGTGTTCAGGGCTTGTCTCCGACACGACTTATACAGCTATTGGGGGTCTGACGTTACTAGCCCCCTAGGTCGGATATGCGATACTCATAGACGAACGGACCGGACTGTATATACATTGTCACTGTTAGGCTCAGTAGGGTTTCTGGATGAGTTCACTCATCAGCCTCCCTTGAGGTCAGTCCATGGGCAGCCGTTACGCATAGCTAGTGCCGCTGACGGTTTGTGGTTAAACCTACTGCTAGGGTACTGACGAGTCATTAGAGTTCCCCACAGACAGTTTCCCAAGTTCGGGCGAAACGTTGTAGAGGCCGTATGGTTTTATGGCAGGGTTCGGAAAATGCACGTGCGTTTACGCACGTGTTATTTTTCGGGCAGATGATACTGGTCGGCTTTGGTTTAAGCCGGATCCGAGTATTGTACAGAGTAGATATAATATCTTTGTCTCAGTTGCATTTGTATTCGGTCGTAATACAAATGCGGGTATATTTATACTGTTACGGGGTTATCCTGAAATTCGTTTCGGGATCACTTTTGGAAGTTGCCAGTTTCCAGTTTTCTATCAGCCGTATTTAACATTCGGTTAAATGCGGATTTATCTTTTCTTCTCTGAGGTGAGTCATGAGTGTGTGGATGGTTCTAGGGGCTTCTAGATGATGACTAGGCTTCATGACTCATTAGTGCATTAATGGTTTCTTGATGATGTGTTTAATGAGTCACCCTTTACCATTAATTCCTTTTGTTTGCATGATAGATATTTGTTAAAGATCTTTTGCTTATGGTTACCACTTGCTCCTACCATCACCCCCCCTCCTCTTATATGGCCGGCCCCTCCCCTCACTCTCTCACACACTCACTTGATTTGGAAAAAAGATTATGATAGTTTCGGTACATGGAATTTCATAGCTCATTTCATTCCATCACCCGATTCCCACGGCAACTTCTTTAACCGTTCGTTCATGGTTTTGGACGAAGCGAGACAAAGTATTCCACTCATTCTCTACATCAATCTTGGTCGTCTCTTTTAGCAAACTTGACGACCGAGTTGCCTCGAGTCAGAGGCGGGAGCCCGTTTAAAAATCCGACGATGTGGTACCACCTGGACGAGGAGATCGGAGATCGACGAGATCGGAGCAGCCGCGACGGAGCGTGGGATGATGGTTAAAGAACGAAGGACTCGGATCGTTCGGTATAACCTTTCTTCCCTCTTTGTAGATTGTTAGTTTAGCGTTAATGGCAGATCCGGGTTTTAGTATGCGATAGCGCCAGTTATAAAAGTTTTTGTTCCGCATTTGGCGTCTGAAAGACGGCCGGGGCGCTACCGTAGACTTACAGATATAAGATATTATGTGTTGATGTGATATGTTATATTGGATCGTCGTATTCTGAATAGCCGGGGGTTTTATGTGAGATGATGGTTTTTATTTTCATTCATGTAAAATTCTTTTGTATGTAATATTCTTTTATTGGGGCACTTCCGGGATGAGGTTGATGTCACCATTGTATATTATTTACTTTTCCGCATTAGGTAGACCCAAGGAGGGGAGCACAAGTAACCGGGTTCTAGGGTACAGTGGGAGGCCATCTCGAGGAGTCGAGACCGGGTCTCATAACCCTAGAATTGGCAGTGTTGCTTGCCGCTCTCGTAGGGGTCTAGGGATGTGGGTTTGGCTATTCATTACGACCGTGGAATCCGTGTTTTATACAGGCTCGAAATAAAACACGGACATCCTAGTATATCCAAAATTTCATATGTTATCTTCTACTGCAATGTTCTGTGATGAGATCATATTACTGCCTGAGACGAATGCTTATACTATATATATATATATATATGTTGATATATAAATATTACTGCTTTCGTTTCTTCTGTGATGCTTAGGAAGCATTAACTGATGGGATTTATTAATGAGATTAATAAAAGAAAAGAAAACTAAAAGATGTTGTAGAATCAAAACATTATAAAAAAGGGTAGCTACAGTTTTGCTTTGCATAGCGGTATATATGATATACCTTGCACCTTATTCGATGAGGAAAGAGTCGAGATCCCTTCACCAGGAGTGACCTCTTTTGCTAAACTGGCAGATGCTACAAACTCGCGGTTTTGTTTTTTGACAGCTTCTATAGTTCTTGCTTTGCATAGCGGTATATATGATATACCCTGCACCTTATTCGATGAGGAAAGAGCCGAGATCCGTTCACCGGGAGTGACCTCTTTAGCTAAACTGGCAGATGCTACAAACTCGCGGTTTTGGTTTTTGACAGCTTCTATAGTTCTTGCTTTGCATAGCGGTATATATGATATACCCTGCACCTTATTCCATGAGGAAAGAGCCGAGATCCCTTCACCGAGAGTGACCTCTTTAGCGAAACTAGAAAATCCTCAAAAACATTCCTTTTTCAAAATCACTTGTTTCTACAACGATATCAAGTTCTTCACGCTCATTGTTTTCTGAAAAACCTACGTAGCCCTCCGACATTTCAGATAGATATTACTTAGTATTCGTACTACGTTTGTTGGCCTGCGTCAAGGCGTAGTGAGCGGTAGCTAACTAGTATTTATCTGCAACATGAGATGTGATTGGATTAGGGTAGTCGTACGACTTTGTTGGCCTGTGTCAAGGGTCGTGCGGGTGGGTTTAATTCAATCAAGAAATGTACTGGTTGAACTTGACTAGCGGACTATGGTTTGTTGGCCTGGGTCAAGGTCATAGGACGCTAGGGGTAAAAGCATTATCGGGAATTTCAAGTGTTGAAATTTTCAATGAGATTGCATACCTCTTATGAGATAGTTGGATCCCGATACACACTGCGAGTAAGAGTTACTCCTGGGAGAATTTTACACAGGACAATTAGCCGATCAAGTAGGTGTCTAGAACGGTGTTAACGGGGTTATACCTCTGGGAAAATGAGGTTTATTTTAATTAGGTTCGTGCGATAGCACGGGGAACCTCCCTCAAAGTACCAACACTGATCTGGCTGAAAGATTGGCGAACTTGTAGGGTGTAATTAATCCCAGCTAATCTTACCTTTTAGGGTTTGAAGGGAGATTTGATAAAAACGGTGGGAGATGTCCTGATTAGATAAGATAATAACCAATCTAATCTTGCAAGAGCATACGCTAAAGTGTTTCCTTCTCTCTCTCTCTCCACGTAGCGACCATGTCAGGCTATAATCAAGATGATAATATGGATGTATTGACTGAACCCGCTTATTATAATGAGCAGGGGAACGTTGGTCCCGTTCTTTCTTATAAGTGTTATGAGACTGAGCAGGGAATAGGACAATATCTGGATTCTCACGCCGCCCAAACGAAGAACAAGTATGTTGATGCATCTTCTTCTTGGTGTGTTTGTTATTGAGAACTGTTTCTCAGTTCACCCTACGTCCTGGATATTAGATACCGGATCGGGATCCCACATATGTAAATTGTTACATCGGCTACGTAAAGGTAGAGAACTGGGAAAGGGTGATCATTCCGTACAAGTAGGGAATGGTACAAATATTGCAGCCAAAGCAGTTGGCGAATATCACCTTGTATTACCAAGTAGAAATACATTGATTCTGAATGAGTGCTATTATATACCGATCATGATGTGCAACATTATATCAGTTTCTTTATTAAGTAAAGAAGGGTATAATTTTGTAATACAGGATAATGTTATGAACATCTTCCTAAATCAAAAGTTTATTGGATCGGGCTCGTTACATAATGGCATATTCATTCTCAATCAAAATACAGTCCTTAATACACACACAAGAGGAAGAGTTCAGAAATGAACGAATCCTTCTTGTGGTATTGTAGACTTGGTCATATCAATATGACACGGTGTAACGTTTTGAAAATCGTTTCGGTGAAATTTCGAAAAATCGGAAAAATAAGGGGGTTTTCTGTAAAAAGTCAAAATACAAATATCTTATTATAAAAATTAAATATACATATTCTAGCTATGTAGTTGCTATTATTTGGTGTTTATTGAGCCGCTGGTGAAATTTCAAATTTTCTGAAAAAATATTATTTTATTATTATTTTAAGCCGTCACTAATACATTTAATTAGGGAAAATTACAAATTGGAATGAGTTGAAACAAATTTTGCGCATCATAAAACATTAAATAAAATTTTATCATGTGGTTTTTGAAATTAAATCGTTTGCTAAAACGGTTTAGAAAATATCGAAGAAAAAGGCTTTTTCGGTGAAATTAGTGTTAATAGGAATTGGGGTATAACATTTATCATTTTTCCTCACCCACACTCACCCACACCCTCTCTCCTCTCCCCAAATCAGCAGCCCAAGTTTCCCCCTCCTCATTTCCCCACTTGTTTTGACCAAAAGAAATGAAAAGAAAAATGAAATGAAAGAATAAAAGAATATATAAGTATGGGCTTTGACTTTGGGTTGACTTGATATCATTTTCCCCACTTGACTCTCTCTCCTCTCTCCCTCAAATTCCTGGCCAAAATCAGCACCCTACTGCAGCAGCCCTCCCTCAAAAAAAATCCCACCCAATTTGCATCAAAAATCCACAAAAATGCTTCAAAATCAATACAATTTCAAAGCTAATTCCAAATCCAACTCCTACCCATTTTTCCTTAGCCTCTCAAGCATGGTTTTTGGTGAAAAGTTTTCAAATTGGAGGTCAAGATTTTCATGCTAGATCTCAAATCTTGTGAGGTAAAAATCTTGAGCTTTTTGTTAAATTGTTGGTTATTGCTTTAATCTAACTTAATTAGGATATGAATTGTAGTTCTAATTGAAAGATTTAGGTTTTCAAGAGAAGGATTAAATTATAGTTAGGGTTTTTGTTGTGTGATTATGGTTGCAAAGTGGAATTCATCATTTTGTAATATGTGAAACATAATCAAATTGTTAGTTTGCAAATTGTTAAGTGGAATTGTAATATTTAAACTTTATTGCTAACTAGGTTTTTGTAAACCATGAATTGGTTTAAGAGAAAATGTAATTAGGTTTTTGATGACTTTATTATCATTATAAAATGTAGTTTAATACTTTAGATCATGAAAATCTAAGCTAGATTGTTGTATGTGCATTTTTGCTATAAAATTGTTAAAATTGGTTAAATTGTAAACTAGAATTTTGGGGCTAATGAAATTTAATGAGATTAAATTATGAAAATGGTTTTTATGACTTATTTAAGATATTTAATAAGTATTATGGCCATTAGAATTGTTAAAACATCAAGTTTTGTACTAAAACGGTAAATTTTTGCTTACTAGATTTTCGGAAAAATGGCTTTTAAGGTGAATTTGGGGTTTTGGTGAATTTTAACCTATTTTATATTATAGTTAGTGTTCATGGATGCGCAAATGAGTGTGTTTGGGTTTTCTCGATGGTTTGACGTTTGTACATCGACATCGATGGTTGGTTTGGCTATTCTTGCATGCGTAGGCGATAGGTTTTGACCTATGCGTGATACGCGTGCCGATTTGATTTTCGTATGCCGTTTCGATTTCGAATTTGGTTTTAATGCAATACGGTGCGTTATGATATGTAGGTACCCCATATGGACTTCGAGACGACAAGAAAGCGCGCGGCGACGTCGGCACCGGCGAGCGAGGACCAGGTGAGTAGATTTATATCTACGGGGAGAAGTCGGGTGGATGGCGTATAGCACCCCCGCAGTTCGCAGTGATGTATACGAATACGTATACACTTAAATATATATTATATTAATATGAGGCTTTGAGGATAAAGGTAGATGCTAGGTGTTTATGGATTAGTTTACTGTTAGTTGCGAAACCCTAGATTAGTTGTTACACCCACACACACACACATGCATACATCTATGTTATTACCTATGCGTATATGGGGATACGTGTTTATGTGTTCACATGGGTATGGGACTATGTGTTCACATACTGGATTTGAGGATAATGTTTGGGATTTAAGGTGAGTCGATGAAATTGATTTGAGGCCGTGAGATCGGTGATATGGCAGGGTTCGTATTTGAGATACGACATGACGTTGTAGCGGGTCCTTGACGTAGTGTTTCATACACGTGCATGCATACTTAGGCGGTATCAGTATTGTACTAGATGTAGATCAGTACCCCGATCATGATATTTGATGAAGAGGATACCGGATGAATAGTATGATGAATATGATATTGACCCGTACGCAGATTTGGGGATGCCGTACGACGGATTTACGTACGAGCTATATCTTGGTGATTGATCCGCACTCTTGACTTAGGATGTCTGATTATAGATATGGTATCGGATATGATATTATTGAGGTGGGATCACCGACTAAAATATATACAGGTATGTATATGGATCGACTCAGACGTTAGGCGGTTTCCTTATCTGTAGTTCAGCTTGTTAGCTTAGCCCTTTAGTTTAGTTTAGTTGTTAGATTAGATTCGATTCTTATCTATTTCAAAGCTTACGAATCATGCGTATTTTAAAAGATAGGTCAAGGGATTCTACGGATATTTCAAAAACGTATCTTTTCTTAAAAACACCGTAGCCCCTATTTTCAAAACCCCATGATTCGTGTTATTTCAAAGGGCACCATTTGTAGGATTTATATTAGATTAGTGCAGATTAGCTATAGTTGCGTCTAGTATTCAGCTTCCGCTCATTTTTACTGTTCGCTCCGCATCGCATACTTATATTATAATTTCTTATTGCATTATTAATATCATGCTGTTAGGACACCAGCACCATTACCGATGACGCGTATGTACCACGTACACTTATTTGCCGGCTCACACACATCTTCATCGGTAATTGACATGTCACGAACACTTTAGAAAATACTATTTCATTTGACATAGGTTGTTAGCTAATAGTTTAGACATGATATTAGTGTACTTGCCTTATATGCTAGTTAGACATTGTAGTTATTGCCTACTACTTCATGCATGTTATTATTCACTGTTGTGTCGCTTTCATGGATTCTCATGCCTATATTCACTGTTTACATGCTATTGATGACTTGGATTTGGATTTCATGAGATTTCTTGGATTTGGAGGAAAAACCGCAAAAACATGAATAAACCTGTTCTCCCTTTTAAAATAAAAAGTGCGGTTTTCCCATGATGTATGAGTCGTCCACCATGAGTTTGCTGATGGATTTCGAGACCCGATTCGAGGAGTGGAGGAACCCTTTCGGGTACATGGTGGGCCCGGTATGGTACCCCGGGGCAAGATGAATGTGGTGTTGACGTTGAGCCTGGCAGGGGACAGATTACCTACCGGTGATATTACCCGACGCGTCGGATATCCGGAGGATACCGTCGTGGTCTTGAGATGGATGGTAGGGGCCGGTCTGGACTGACGGCGCCCTAGATATTGAGATTGAGACATTGATATTTCGAGACATTGAGATTTATGTTTGTGTCGATGCTAGACACTGTTGATACTGATTTCATTTATGATACCTCAGTTTAAAAATACGAAGGAAATCTCACTAATTTATGAAAACAGTTTCTTCATTTACATGTATTCTGTTTTCATGCATTCATACCTCACTCACATGATATATTGCTACCTGAGGCACTGACACGGGCACATGAGATTACACTCGGGTTAGATATTTACCCTAGCCTTGTTATATGCTACGTGTTATTCATATATTTGAGGATATATTATGATCATTGACCTAGGTTGCGTTATTTATGCGATTTCTGTGCGTAGATGTTTTTCTATTCACGAGTTGGCAACTCACCCCCGTTGTGCCCCAGTTTCTTGCAGGTTGCCGTACAGGTTTCATTATGGCTTTGCGGGCTCAGTTTCATTCGGGTGACTTGCTAGTAGGTGGGTTTTTCTTGTATCGTACCCATCATTTTAGCTTGTATAATATTATTCCGTTGTATCTAGTAAATTCCATCAACCAAACATGTATTTATTTTAGAGATAGAGACCGGTAATGTTTATTCTTTCGACCTTAGAGTCACACGCTATATTTCTATGGATTTTCTTGCTGTTTTGAGTTTCCTTTTGAGTTTTGATCCTCGCCCTTGGCGTTGTATATTATATGGCTTGTGTGGTTGTGACCGTCGATTGACGAAGAGCTAGCTCCCGCTTGGGGATGCCTTTTTATTGATTTCGTATACTATTCATGTTGTATCCCGTTTGGGGGCCAGTATTTACAAAGGAGACTGTCACAACCCGAAAGAGCACGTGACTGGCCCTTGAACCATATGAAATCTATAGGATTCCATCTGATCCACGTAAGCCAAAGCCCAGAAATCTAAAACCATTTTAAGAGTAAGTACAGAAAACTGGTTTAAAGAAGTGAAGGAAAATATGTTTGAAGTCAAGGTTTTTAAATAACTAAGCCGAAGGTGCATTTTTAAAAGGTAAAGTCTTTTCTAAAAAATTCGGCAGAGTTTCATTTGTAAACACTGGCCCCGAACGGGGTACAACAAGCATAACATATATACAATGATAAAAGGCATCCCCAAGCGGGAGCTAGCTCTTCGTCAATTGACGGTCACAACCACACATGCAATATAATATACAACGCCGAAAGGCGAGGATCAAATCCAAAAGAAACACAGTAAGCATGAAAACCGCAATACTACTAAGCGCGACTCTAAGGCCAAATAAAACATCACTAAAGTCTGAGTCTGAAACAATATACAAATTTGGTTGATGGAAATTCTAGATACAAAGAATAATATAAGTACAATGGTGGTTCTTGATGCAAAAGAAACCACCTACCAAATGCAATTCACCCTCAAGGAAGCAATGTGCCAGAAATGCCGCAAAGGAACCTGTATGGCAAAACCTGCAAGAACTGTGGCACAACGGGGGTGAGTTGCCAACTCGTGAATAGAGAATAACTACAAGCAGAAACCGAACGCAAGACATAATCCTAGGTCAAAACGATCGGTACAAAATCCTCAATATAAAACATGCAGCCTATAATAAGGCTAGGGTAAATATCTAACCCGAGTGTAATCTCCTGTGCCTGTGTCAGTGCCTCAGGTAGCAATATAACATAAGAATGAGGTATGAATGCATGAGAACATAATACATGTAAATGAAGAAACTGTTTTCATACTTTAGTGAGATTTCCTTTGTATTTTTAAAATGAGGTATCATAATGAAATCAATATAAAACAGTGCCTAACATCGGCACAAAACGTAATCCAAATATCCCGATATCTCTGTATCCCAATCACAAAATCTAGGGCGCCGTCAGTCCAGACCGGCCCCTACCATCAATCTCAAGACCACGACGGTATCCTCCGGATATCCAACGCGTCAGGTAAAATCACTGGTCGGTAGTGCTCCCCTGCCAGGCTCAACGTCATCACCACATTCATCTTGCCCCGGGGTACCGCACCGGGTCCACCATGTACCCGAAACGGTTCATCCGTCTCCTCGAATCGGGTTTCCAAATCCATCAGCAAACTCATGGTGGACAACTCATACATCATGGGAAAACCGCACTTTTTATTTTAAAAGAGAGAAAATGTTTATCTGTGTTTTTGCGGTTTTCCTCCAAATCCAGAAAATCTCACAGAAATCCAAATCCAAAACCTCAGTAACACGTAAAATAGTGAATATATGCATGAGAATCCATGAATGCGGCATAACAATGAATAACAGTATGCATGAAGTAGCAGGTAATAACTACAATGTCTAAACTATTAGCTAATAGGTTATGACAAGCAATAGTATTTTCTAAGGTGTACATGACATGGCAATTACCGATGAAGATGTATGTGAGCCGGCAAGTAAGTGTACGTGGTACATACGCAACATCGGTAATGGTGCTGGTGTCCTAACAGCATGATATCAATAATGGAGTATGAAACATAATATAAGAATGCGATGCAAAGCGAACTACAAAAAGAGTGGGAGCTGAATCTAGACGCAACTATAACTAATCTGCATTAATCTAATATATGTCCTACAAATGGTACCTTTTGAAATATCACGAATCATGGGGTTTTGAAAATAGGGGCTATGGTGTTTTTATGAAATGATACGCCTTTTTGAAATGTCCGTAGATCCCTTGACTTGTCTTTTAAAATACCCACGACCCGCTAGTTTTGAAATAGGTAGGAGTCTAATCTAATCTAACAACTACACTAAACTATACAGCTGAACTAACAAGCTGAGCTACAGGTAAGGAAACCGCCTAACATCTGAGTCGATATATATATAGCTATAATAGTCGGTGATTCCGCCTCAATAGTATCGCGTACGATACAGTATATCATATGACATCCTCAAGTCATGAGTGCGGATCTATCATCAATGTAAAGCTCATACGGTAAATCGTCGTACGGCATCCCAATAGCTGGGTACGGGTCAATATCACACTATCTCATCACACTTCAGGTATCACTATCATCATATCATATCACATAAGCTGGGGTACTGATCTAAGTCTAGTACAACTGATACCAACTACAAAGTATGAATGCGGGGGTAAACACACATCCCAAACCCGCAAGAATCACATTTCGTATCCCAAATACGAATCATACCACATGACCGATCTCGCGGCACAAAGCCCAATATCATCGACTCATCTCCAAAGTCATCCAATATCATCATTAACACCGTGTAAGTATAGGTAATATGCAAGGGTGTGCGTGTAGGTGTAATTCTATTCTAGGGTTCGCGACTATGAACTACACTAGTCACTTCTAACCCTACACTATCCATAATACACCTAACTATCATATATAATAACAACTACGGACTGCGGGGGTGCTATACGCCATCCACCCGACTTCCCCCAGTAGATATAATCTACTCACCTAGCGTCTTCATTTGTGGACGTCGCCACACGCTTGCTTGTCGTCCCGAAGTCTTCATGGGGTACCTACACATCAAAGTATCGTATATGCGCATTAAAAACAAATCAAAGCTAAAACGGCACATGAAATCCAAAATGATACGATAAGAGGCCTATAGGTTAGAACCTATGGCACGCCTTTAAAACCATCAATAAATCCTCTACATCGTCGTATAAACGCCAAATATTCAAGGTAAAACACAAGACAAAATTTCAGAATCAAAAATACGGAATACGGAAACACGAATCCAAAACAGCAACTTAGGAAATATGTCCCAGATTTCACCCTAGGTCAATTTATACAAATCTAAATATACCAGGGGTCTAAACTACAGATAAGGGAACACCAAAACCAAAACGAGCCAATTCCATCATGGTCTGGCCGCAATTTGCGGCCAGAATGGAGGAATTTGCGGCCTGGAAATGGAAGTAGGGGCTGGGGTGTTGGTGGTAGCTTCCTGGGTGCCTGCACGTGTCACTGTCCAATCAATTTTAATTTAGGGTGTCTCGGGTGATAGCAGATTCGATATACCCTTCACAGATTTCATAAATTCCCCGATATCGGTTTCTAAAATCCGTATTGTGGTTTAATCTTCAGGTTTTGGGTTTCCAATTCATACACTAGGGTGATGGTATAACCTCTACTGACCTCAATTTCATATTACAATCCATAAATCATCACAACCCTAACTAGGTTATCCACAAGTCCACAATATCACACAATATCGATTCGATCTTAATATGAGGGTAAAGGAAATGCATAAACTAAGTTTAAGGTCCAGAAAATACCTCATTTGGCAACTCAAGAATTTTCTTGAGTTGCCCCTAGTGGCCAAAATCCTTGCTTCTTTAGCACCAAGTGTAGATCTAGGGAATTCACTTAGAACCTATGGCATGCCTTTAAAACCATCAATAAATCCTCTACATCGTCGTATAAACGCCAAATATTCAAGGTAAAACACAAGACAAAATTTCAGAATCAAAAATACGGAATACGGAAACACGAATCCAAAACAGCAACTTAGGAAATATGTCCCAGATTTCACCCTAGGTCAATTTATACAAATCTAAATATACCAGGGGTCTAAACTACAGATAAGGGAACACCAAAACCAAAACGAGCCAATTCCATCATGGTCTGGCCGCAATTTGCGGCCAGAATGGAGGAATTTGCGGCCTGGAAATGGAAGTAGGGGCTGGGGTCTTGGTGGTAGCTTCCTGGGTGCCTGCACGTGTCACTGTCCAATCAATTTTAATTTAGGGTGTCTCGGATGATAGCAGATTCGATATACCCTTCACAGATTTCATAAATTCCCCGATATCGGTTTCTAAAATCCGTATTGTGGTTTTAGCTTCAGGTTTTGGGTTTCCAATTCATACACTAGGGTGATGGTATAACCTCTACTGACCTCAATTTCATATTACAATCCATAAATCATCACAACCCTAACTAGGTTATCCACAAGTCCACAATATCACACAATATCGATTCGATCTTAATATGAGGGTAAAGAAAATGCATAAACTAAGTTTAAGGTCCAGAAAATACCTCATTTGGCAACTCAAGAATTTTCTTGAGTTGCCCCTAGTGGCCAAAATACTTGCTTCTTTAGCACCAAGTGTAGATCTAGGGATTGTGCACACATTTAATGAAATGGAGATTGGGTTTTGGGGTTGTTTTAGAGGTGTTTTGGAGCTTGAAGAGGGGAGGGAAAGGAGGTGCAGGAGCAGCAGCAGGAGAAGGGAGAAGAGGGAGGGAAATGAGGGGAGAAATGGTTAAGTCCTTAGTCAATGAAGCCCATACCTCTCTCTCTCTCTCACCAACTACCCATTTCTTTATTCTTTTCCTTTTCTTTTTCCTTTTAAAACCCTTCTCACTCAAATAGTAAACCCAAATGAAAAGCATGGCAAGAAAATGCACAAGTGTGAAAAAGTGATATGTGCATGTGTTGCACAAAAAAAAGCTAAAAACCGATTAGCGATTTTTAATCGCGATTAGCACTAAATTAGTGTCAAATTAATCACAAAAACTTTAAAATGTCATAATTCTCTAATTTACCCTATTTTAGAATTTTCCAAAATTTTTCCCCATTTATTTGTATTTAATAATTCCAAAATATTAAAATATTCAATAAAATAATATTAAATTATAAAAATTCCCAAAATTATTATTTTATCTTTTTGAAATGTTACAATCTACCCCCCTTAAAGAAATTCGGTCCCCGAATTTAAATTTAAACCCCCAATACTAAAACAATTTTAGTAATACTCCAATTTGTCGGGGCTCCGAAGACATCAATATATAGAGAATATCATCAATGAGTACTGCTCTACTAAAAATCAATCCACAAAATGTATATATATAAGAATATCCTATGCGTCTGGTGCGCAAGGAATCAAAATCCATATATGTGTCATACAGGTGTACAAAACAACATCTAGGTGCAACGGGTGTGCACGAAACATCTGTCATAGGCAATGTGTGTGCCTGACAGCAACCAAATCAGGTGCATGTAACATGCACGAAGAATCCCGATTTAGTGCATCTGGCGTGCACCAAAATCGTATAACAAAACACTAAAGGTGCATGAAAACTCTGCTGGAAGTGTAAATCAAATCACTGTATAAGATGGGTGTGAATTCACAATCAATACCTCGAATGTAATAACTATGCGCAAAATATAAATATCCAGTGGGTGCATGAAACAAATATCATGAAATTCGGTCATCAAAACTAAATCATGCAAACAGAACGCCCAAAATACCGAAATCCAAAATGACGGATACGTGATAATCGAATCACAAAATCACAAATCATAGTACCGTCGTCGGTAGTTCCTCCTTCGAGGTCGAGAAGGAGTCGGTGCATCCACTGCTAGCAGCGCAAGATATCTACTTGTCTCTTGCTCACGGTCTGGCGTCCTCTGACTCTGGGTCCTTATCTTCTCTGCGGATTACCTATCTCGCAGTCAATCGTCTCATCGGCCCTGTCAGGTGTGCTAACGGGGACGATTCCGTTCTGGCACTTCTCTGGTCGTCTCTCGGTCAATCCTCATGACCACTCGTGAGGCAGCCTATCACTGGCGTCGGCCTCTGGCTCTCTGAATGCACATCACACATCTGATCCTGGGTGCAAACATCATTGCAGCAATGTCCTGGAAGGAATCCTGCTCAGGGTCTCTTCCAATCATGCCTATGCCGATCTGTACGGAGGCTGGCTCTCTTGCATAACCTCTTCTCGCTCAATAGACATCTGTGTCCTCAGCACAATATTTTCTCGGAAATTGGTCACATCCCAACGTCTCTGTAAGCATATCAGGTCTGTAGTCTCGACGGGAAGTAATGACAGCTCGTCAGCGTCTCGCTCGAACCTCTGGTTCCACCTGTCTCTATCGTCGTCCACTATGACGTCACGCCATGCATATCTACGCACTGCACTGTTCTCGGCCACGGTCAATCTGAAGTCTCTCACACGGACTCGAAATCGCATACTCTGTAGCTTCACCATTCTGTAGAAGATGTCAGGCCGAACAGGTCCTCGGGAACACGTCCCAACCATCGGAGGAATACTCAAAACTCGTCCGTCCTTGATCAATTCGCAACGCATCTGGGTAAGTTCCTTTATCCGAATCTGGTCAACTACCTCGTCGACAATGCCAACTCTGGCCTGCTGGGGGCGCGCAATATGACCACTCCTGGGTCTAGGTCTTCTCGTATCGCATTCCAGAAAGGTCCTATCGAGATTTCTCTCTCAAATCTCTTTCCTGCAGGATTGCCCGGAAGTCATCATCCATTGCTGAAGCAAATTCTTATTCCGGAACGGCTGCATACTTATCGCGCTTCTTTCTGGAAGATATATCCATATACAACGCCTCTGGGTGCGTATCACATCTCTAATGTCAGCGGAGTGGGACGTCATCTCGTCGAAATCTCTTGCGAACTCTTTTCTTCACTCTGCTTCAATGTCGACTGATTCGGACTCGTCTCATCGTGGCTGCATGGACTATGCTCCAACGGCTATACTCGTATCTGGAGTCTCCCAAGCAATGCATCCCATCACATGATATCCGAATGATGTCGAAACATTCAATCGACTCGTCAGAACCTTATAATCCCCCAAGAGATCAACATCTCGAGTACAGTTTAATAGTATCGAGTACATGCCTCAGCTTCGGTGGTTCAGCCGTAGAAGGGCAAACCAAGCCTCACTAATGGCGCCGCGGAACTGCCGCAAACCCTAAGGTTCAAAGGCTTTCACACGGTCATTAAGTCGAGTTAGGGATTCATTCTTCTAGAGGATCCATAGAATCATCTGCATGTCTTTCCGTATACTTTAAACTTGGAAAATGGGCTCCTGACATTCGATCGTCTCTATCGACTCTCAACGAATCTGCGCGAAGTCGTCTCTAGCTGGAAACAATCTATCTGATGACCTCGCATCGGTAACCGAACGAACCACATGCCCTAGTCATTAGTCCTCAGGTGACTAGCGACCGTCCATCATATCTCTAAGTATAAGCTCATGCTGCAGTAGTTCCAACCATCTGGGTGATATCTCCTCATTTGCAGCAACAACTGGCTCATTCACCTGTACGCCGAACAACGCCTCAATCCTCCAGGAAAGGCGATACATTGGCGGTCATCTCTGAATCGGTCTGCTCTAGATCTGAGTAAGACTCTCCACACTGGAAATCTTCAACTCAACTGGGCCCGCTCCGGCGCATAAATCGGACGAATCACCTTCGACTTTCAAATCGAGTAGACTAGCTATCATCTGCCACACATCTGCCTGGAAGCTCCGACAATCTCAGCTCGTAAGCTCCGGAAGCGACATCCTGTCAATCTCAGCAACAGCGGGTCCATTTGTCTGCACGGTAGGCGACACCATAATCTCTGAGGTATGCTGTACATCAATAGTCCTCTCTCAACTGGCAGCTCTAACAATGGCCCGATCATCCGGTGCAAAACCAAGCACTCGCCTCCACTAGAGGTCACAATCACCAATACTAACTCGAGACGTTCCCATGTCACCAGAAAACACAATGGTCAGCCCTCGTACCAGACGAGCTCGCACTGACCGTAACCCTAGCAGCAGCACAAACTGCGCTCAAACATGGCGACAGGAACCTCAATCGAGTATCGAAGAGAGCAGATCAATGGCAAGAAAGGAAACAACAGATCCAGAGTGGATACATGATCATAAGAAGGAACAGCATCAATGAAGGTATGATCATGGACTAATAGAATCGGGGATCTCAAATGGATGTATAATCATGGATATAAAGAGAATCACTGATCTCGAAAATATGTACATCCTAAGGTTCCTTAAGCGGAGTGGCGTGTCGTAAGTATGCCGCGGAACATACAAACGGTACGTCACTCTACTTTAGTCACCTATTCCATCAACCAAGTGTCATCCTATACGACGAAAGTTCGGGTCTAATACCCCCTGGACTAAGTCTAAGTTCCGTAAGGTCAAGCCTAAGTTCCGTATATATATAAACGCCCTAGGCTCCACATAGTCAAACTTAGACTCGAACCAAGGTCAACCTAGCGCTCTGATACCAACTTTGTCACAACCCGAAAGAGCACGTGACTGGCCCTTGAACCATATGAAATCTATAGGATTCCATCTGATCCAAGTAAGCCAAAGCCCAGAAATCTAAAACCATTTTAAGAGTAAGTACAGAAAACTGGTTTAAAGAAGTGAAGGAAAATATGTTTGAAGTCAAGGTTTTTAAATAACTAAGCCGAAGGTGCATTTTTAAAATGTAAAGTCTTTTCTAAAAAATTCGGCAGAGTTTCTTTTGTAAATACTGGCCCCGAACGGGGTACAACAAGCATAACATATATACAATGATAAAAGGCATCCCCAAACGGGAGCTAGCTCTTCGTCAATTGACGGTCACAACCACACATGCAATATAATATACAACGCCGAAAGGCGAGGATCAAATCCAAAAGAAACACAGTAAGCATGAAAACCGCAATACTACTAAGCGCGACTCTAAGGCCAAATAAAACATCACTAAAGTCTGAGTCTGAAACAATATACAAATTTGGTTGATGGAAATTCTAGATACAAAGAATAATATAAGTACAATGGTGGTTCTTGATGCAAAAGAAACCACCTACCAAATGCAATTCACCCTCAAGGAAGCAATGTGCCAGAAATGCCGCAAAGGAACCTGTACGGCAAAACCTGCAAGAACTGTGGCACAACGGGGGTGAGTTGCCAACTCGTGAAAAGAGAATAACTACAAGCAGAAACCGAACGCAAAGACATAATCCTAGGTCAAAACGATCGGTACAAAATCCTCAATATAAAACATGCAGCCTATAATAAGGCTAGGGTAAATATCTAACCCGAGTGTAATCTCCTGTGCCTGTGTCAGTGCCTCAGGTAGCAATATAACATAAGAATGAGGTATGAATGCATGAGAACATAATACATGTAAATGAAGAAACTGTTTTCATACTTTAGTGAGATTTCCTTTGTATTTTTAAAATGAGGTATCATAATGAAATCAGCATAAAACAGTGCCTAACATCGGCACAAAACGTAATCCAAATATCCCGATATCTCTGTATCCCAATCACAAAATCTAGGGCGCCGTCAGTCCAGACCGGCCCCTACCATCAATCTCAAGACCACGACGGTATCCTCCGGATATCCGACGCGTCAGGTAAAATCACCGGTCGGTAGTGCTCCCCTGCCAGGCTCAATGTCATCACCACATTCATCTTGCCCCGGGGTACCGCACCGGGTCCACCATGTACCCGAAACGGTTCATCCGTCTCCTCGAATCGGGTTTCCAAATCCATCAGCAAACTCATGGTGGACGACTCATACATCATGGGAAAACCGCACTTTTTATTTTAAAAGAGAGAAAATGTTTATCGGTGTTTTTGCGATTTTCCTCCAAATCCAGAAAATCTCACGGAAATCCAAATCCAAAACCTCAGTAACACGTAAAATAGTGAATATATGCATGAGAATCCATGAATGCGGCATAACAATGAATAACAGTATGCATGAAGTAGCAGGTAATAACTACAATGTCTAAACTATTAGCTAATAGGTTATGACAAGCAATAGTATTTTCTGAGGTGTACGTGACATGGCAATTACCGATGAAGATGTGTGTGAGCCGGCAAGTAAGTGTACGTGGTACATACGCAACATCGGTAATGGTGCTGGTGTCCTAAGAGCATGATATCAATAATGGAGTATGAAACATAATATAAGAATGCGATGCAAAGCGAACCACAAAAAGAGTGGGAGCTGAATCTAGACGCAACTATAACTAATCTGCATTAATCTAATATATGTCCTACAAATGGTGCCTTTTGAAATATCACGAATCATGGGGTTTTGAAAATAGGGGCTACAGTGTTTTTATGAAAAGATACGCCTTTTTGAAATGTCCGTAGATCCCTTGACTTGTCTTTTAAAATACCCACGACCCGCTAGTTTTGAAATAGGTAGGAGTCTAATCTAATCTAACAACTACACTAAACTATACAGCTGAACTTACAAGCTGAGCTACAGGTAAGGAAACCGCCTAACATCTGAGTGGATATATATATAGCTATAATAGTCGGTGATTCCGCCTCAATAGTATCGCGTACGATACAGTATATCATATGACATCCTCAAGTCATGAGTGTGGATCTATCATCAATGTAAAGCTCATACGGTAAATCGTCGTACGGCATCCCAATAGCTAGGTACGGGTCAATATCACACTATCTCATCACACTTCAGGTATCACTATCATCATATCATATCACATAAGCTGGGGTACTGATCTAAGTCTAGTACAACATATACCAACTACAAAGTATGAATGCGGGGGTAAACACACATCCCAAACCCGCAAGAATCACATTTCGTATCCCAAATACGAATCATACCACATCACCGATCTCGCGGTACAAAGCCCAATATCATCGACTCATCTCCAAAGTCATCCAATATCATCATTAACACCGTGTAAGTATAGGTAATATGCAAGGGTGTGCGTGTAGGTGTAATTCTATTCTAGGGTTCGCGACTATGAACTACACTAGTCACTTCTAACCCTACACTATCCATAATACACCTAACTATCATATATAATAACAACTACGGACTGCGGGGGTGCTATACGCCATCCACCCGACTTCCCCCGGTAGATATAATCTACTCACCTAGCGTCTTCATTTGTGGACGTCGCCACACGCTTGCTTATCGTCCCGAAGTCTTCATGGGGTACCTACACATCAAAGTATCGTATATGCGCATTAAAACCAAATCAAAGCTAAAACGGCACATGAAATCCAAAATGATACGATAAGAGGCCTATAGGTTAGAACCTATGGCACGCCTTTAAAACCATCAATAAATCCTCTACATCGTCGTATAAACGCCAAATATTCAAGGTAAAACACAAGACAAAATTTCAGAATAAAAAATACGGAATAAGGAAACACGAATCCAAAACAGCAACTTAGGAAATATGTCCCAGATTTCACCCTAGGTCAATTTATACAAATCTAAATATACCAGGGGTCTAAACTACAGATAAGGGAACACCAAAACCAAAACGAGCCAATTCCATCATCGTCTGGCCGCAATTTGCGGCCAGAATGGAGGAATTTGCGGCCTGGAAATGGAAGTAGGGGCTGGGGTCTTGGTGGTAGCTTCCTGGATGCCTGCACGTGTCACTGTCCAATCAATTTTAATTTAGGGTGTCTCGGGTGATAGCAGATTCAGTATACCCTTCACAGATTTCATAAATTCCCTGATATCGGTTTCTAAAATCCGTATTGTGGTTTAAGCTTCAGGTTTTGGGTTTCCAATTCATACACTAGGGTGATGGTATAACCTCTACTGACCTCAATTTCATATTACAATCCATAAATCATCACAACCCTAACTAGGTTATCCACAAGTCCACAATATCACACAATATCGATTCGATCTTAATATGAGGGTAAAGGAAATGCATAAACTAAGTTTAAGGTCCAGAAAATACCTCATTTGGCAACTCAAGAATTTTCTTGAGTTGCCCCTAGTGGCCAAAATCCTTACTTCTTTAGCACCAAGTGTAGATCTAGGGATTGTGCATACATTTAATGAAATGGAGATTGGGTTTTGGGGTTGTTTTAGAGGTGTTTTGGAGCTTGAAGAGGGGAGGGAAAGGAGGTGCAGGAGCAGCAGCAGGAGAAGGGAGAAGAGGGAGGGAAATGAGGGGAGAAATGGTTAAGTCCTTAGTCAATGAAGCCCATACCTCTCTCTATCTCACCAACTACCCATTTCTTTATTCTTTTCCTTTTCTTTTTCCTTTTAAAACCCTTCTCACTCAAATAGTAAACCCAAATGAAAAGCATGGCAAGAAAATGCACAAGTGTGAAAAAGTGATATGTGCATGTGTTGCACAAAAAAAAGCTAAAAACCGATTAGCGATTTTTAATCGCGATTAGCACTAAATTAGTGTCAAATTAATCACAAAAACTTTAAAATGTCATAATTCTCTAATTTACCCTATTTTAGAATTTTCCAAAATTTTCCAAAATTTTTCCCCATTTATTTGTATTTAATAATTCCAAAATATTAAAATATTCAATAAAATAATATTAAATTATAAAAATTCCCAAAATTAATATTTTATCTTTTTGAAATGTTACAGAGACTCTGCCAAAATTTTCAGGAAATATTTGATGTTTTTTTTTTAAAACGCATAATTCGGCTATGCTATTAAAACTACTTGATTTAAATTGGTTTTCCTTCACTCTACTACTTTCTTGGTTTGGATTTCTGGGTTTTCGGCTTGCTTAGATTACGTACGTCTCGAGACGTTTCGTAGTTTAAGTGCCGGTCATATTCCGTACTTTCGGGACGTGACAAAGTTGGTATCAGAGCGTTAGGTTTTAACCTTCGGAGCGTAGGATGACCCTTGGTTGATGGAATAGGTGACTAAAGTAGAGTGACGTACCGTTGATATATTCCGCGGCATATTTACGACACGCCACTCCACTTATGAAGCCTTAGGATGTGCATTTCCTTGTTCAGTATTATATTCCTTCCTGATCTAGCCTCATCGGTACCAGTTTGGTTTTGCTGCTACGGTTACGGCAGGGAGAGCTACGGCTAGAGTTGCGGTCAGCACAAGCTCGTCACGAACGAGGACTGACCAGGGCGAAATTCCGGCGACACACGATTGCAGAGATGTATCTTTTTACTGTGTTTCCGCGCCACGAGTGTTTGGCGGATCGCCTTTATGAGGTTACTCGGAGGCGCTGATCGACACTAGAGAATTGAGCCAATGATAGAGGCCAGCCAGATATTGATGACCGTTGGTGTGTTGCTTACTCCTGATGATTGAGGCACTGTTCAGCATGCAGACGAGCGAGCCAGTTGTTGCTGCGAGCGACGAGATATTGCCCCATATGTTGGAGCTATTGCGGGGCGAGTTGTACGAATAGATGATAGAAGGTCGCTAGTCACCCGATGATGAATGACTAGGACATGTGGTTCGTTCGCCTACCCCGATGAGAGGACATCAGATAGATTGATCCCAGCTAGAGACGACTTCACGCGGAGACGTTGGGAGTCGACAGAGATGATCGAATGTCAGAAACCTATTATTCCAAGTTTAAAGTATTCGGAAGGACATGCAGGCAATTCTATGGTCCCTCTAGAAGAATGAAACCCTAACTCGACTTAATGACGATGTGAAAGCCTTTGAACCTTCGGGTTTGCGGCAGTTCTACGGCGCCATTAGTAAGGCTTGGGTTTGCCCTTCTACGGCTGGACCACCGATGCTGTGGTATGTACTCGATACTTTTAAACTGTGCCCAAGATGTTGAGCTCTTGGGGGATTATGAGGTTTTGACGACTCGATCGGATGGCTCGACTTAATTCGGATGCCAGGTGGTGAGATGCATTTCTTGGGAGACTCCAGATACGAGGATAGCCATAGGAGCTCAGTCCATGCAGCCACGACGAGACGAGTCCGAAGCAGTCGACATTAAAGAAAGTGGAGTAAGAGGTTCATATGAGATCTTGATGAGACGAAGTTCCACTCCACCGACATCAGAGATGCGATACGCATGCCGAGACATTGTACTTGGATATACCTTCCAGAAGGAGTCACGATGAGTATGCAGCCATTCCGGAACGAGAACAGATCTAGTAAGGGACGATGACTTTCGGACAGTTCGGCAGAGACGAGATTTGGGAGAGATCTCGACAGGAACTTTCTAGAATGAATTACGAGAAGACTTGGACCCAAGAGTGGTCATGTTACGCACACCGGCAGGCCAGAGTTCAGGATCGTCGACGAGACATGCTATGAGTGACCACGACAGTTGGCCAGAGATTCTTGGAGGATGTGCTTGAGTGGGACTATTCCGCCATACTTGATTTTGGTATTTTGAGCGATCTATTCGCATGATTTGGTTTTGATGATTGAGTTTCATGATATCGTTTTCATGCACCATGGTTGCACCTACTGAGTATTTACGATTTTTGCACAGTTGTTGCACTTGAGATAGTTTTCGTGCCTTGGTTTCTCATGTTTGTGATTATATGGATTTCATACAGTTGAGTTGATTTATCCGTATATACGCATGCGATTTAGTTTTTGCACTCGGTATAGTTCACATATGCTTGCAGTGCAGTGATACACATTTTGTGCACTTAGATGCACTGAACTTCGATTTCGATTGCGATGCTCGATATTGGTTTTGTGAACCTGATTGGATTTTGCGCATGTTCGGCGCTTGGTATTGGATTTCATGATTTTGTGCATGATGGATGCATCTGGTTTGGATTTCCGCGCATGTTGAGCGCAGGTTTTGAGAAGCGATTTTTGTGCACACCAGATGCACTAAATCGAGATTCCTCGTGCGTGTCAGACGCACCTGTCCTTGCTGTCAGGCACACACGTTGCCTATGACAGATGTTTTGTGCACAACCGATGTACTTAGATGTTGTTTCTATGCGCATGTATGGCACATATATGGATTTTGATTTCCGTGCGCACAAGACGCACATAGCATTTATATGCATATTTTGGGATTGATTTCTTATGGAGCAGTACGTTTTTATGATGATTGCTATGAGTTTTTGTACTGAGCAGGACTAGTCAGAGGACGGTATCTGAATATATTTTGCATGCATTGATAGTTATTGAAGGGATTTCCAAAAAGCGAGCTATAGTTTCAGTATTTACCAACGTGTCTGATATGACACAAAATGTTTAAAAACAAGGAGACCCTTCTAAATTGTTTCCAAAACGGCGGAACATACATATTAAAAAAAGGATATATATATATATATATATATATATATATGTAGTTATTTTCTTACAATAGACGTCCGCCACTGTGCAGTGCTGCGAGTATCGCACAGCGATTTGAAGAAGATTTGGCATGCATTGCTTCCAGATGTTTTAATGATGTATATCATATTGATTTTCATTTTGGATTTAGACATTGTGTCTTCACCATGACTCCAACGATTGCGGGAGGATGGATGGAGTTTTAATTTTGAGTTATAGGCTCATTGCTCATGCGTATGCATTGCGCTATGGTGCGTATTATATACTTATGGTTTCGGAGCCCCGACGACTTGATGATTTTACTTAGATGTATTTGTATTTGGGGAGAGTTTTAGTTTAAATTCGGGGACCGAATTTTTTTAAGGGGGGAAGATTGTAACGTTTTGAAAATCGTTTCGGTGAAATTTCGAAAAATCGGAAAAATAAGGGGGTTTTCTGTAAAAAGTCAAAATACAAATATCTTATTATAAAAATTAAATATACATATTCTAGCTATGTAATTGCTATTATTTGGTGTTTATTGAGCCGCTGGTGAAATTTCAAATTTTCTGAAAAAATATTATTTTATTATTATTTTAAGCCGTCACTAATACATTTAATTAGGGAAAATTACAAATTGGAATGAGTTGAAACAAATTTTGCGCATCATAAAACATTAAATAAAATTTTATCATGTGGTTTTTGAAATGAAATCGTTTGCTAAAACGGTTTAGAAAATATTGAAGAAAAAGGCTTTTTTTTCGGTGAAATTAGTGTTAATGGGAATTGGGGTATAACATTTATCATTTTTCCTCACCCACACTCACCCACACCCTCTCTCCTCTCCCCAAATCAGCAGCCCAAGTTTCCCCCTCCTCATTTCCCCACTTGTTTTGACCAAAAGAAATGAAAAGAAAAAGGAAATGAAAGAATAAAAGAATATATAAGTATGGGCTTTGACTTTGGGTTGACTTGATATCATTTTCCCCACTTGACTCTCTCTCCTCTCTCCCTCAAATTCCTGGCCAAAATCAGCACCCTACTGCAGCAGCCCTCTCTCAAAAAAAATCCCACTCAATTTGCATCAAAAATCCACAAAAATGCTTCAAAATCAATACAATTTCAAAGCTAATTCCAAATCCAACTCCTACCCATTTTTCCTTAGCCTCTCAAGCATGGTTTTTGGTGAAAAGTTTTCAAATTGGAGGTCAAGATTTTCATGCTAGATCTCAAATCTTGTGAGGTAAAAATCTTGAGCTTTTTGTTAAATTGTTGGTTATTGCTTTAATCTAACTTAATTAGGATATGAATTGTAGTTCTAATTGAAAGATTTAGGTTTTCAAGAGAAGGATTAAATTATAGTTAGGGTTTTTGTTGTGTGATTATGGTTGCAAAGTGGAATTCATCATTTTGTAATATGTGAAACATAATCAAATTGTTAGTTTGCAAATTGTTAAGTGGAATTGTAATATTTAAACTTTATTGCTAACTAGGTTTTTGTAAACCATGAATTGGTTTAAGAGAAAATGTAATTAGGTTTTTGATGACTTTATTATCATTATAAAATGTAGTTTAATACTTTAGATCATGAAAATCTAAGCTAGATTGTTGTATGTGCATTTTTGCTATAAAATTGTTAAAATTGGTTAAATTGTAAACTAGAATTTTGGGGCTAATGAAATTTAATGAGATTAAATTATGAAAATGGTTTTTATGACTTATTTAAGATATTTAATAAGTATTATGGCCATTAGAATTGTTAAAACATCAAGTTTTGTACTAAAACGGTAAATTTTTGCTTACTAGATTTTCGGAAAAATGGCTTTTAAGGTGAATTTGGGGTTTTGGTGAATTTTAACCTATTTTATATTATAGTTAGTGTTCGTGGATGCGCAAATGAGTGTGTTTGGGTTTTCTCGATGGTTTGACGTTTGTACATCGACATCGATGGTTGGTTTGGCTATTCTTGCATGCGTAGGCGATAGGTTTTGACCTATGCGTGATACGCGTGCCAATTTGATTTTCGTATGCCGTTTCGATTTCGAATTTGGTTTTAATGCAATACGGTGCGTTATGATATCTAGGTACCCCATATGGACTTCGAGACGACAAGAAAGCGCGCGGCGACGTCGGCACCGGCGAGCGAGGACCAGGTGAGTAGATTTATATCTACGGGGAGAAGTCGGGTGGATGGCGTATAGCACCCCCGTAGTTCGCAGTGATGTATACGAATACGTATACACTTAAATATATATTATATTAATATGAGGCTTTGAGGATAAAGGTAGATGCTAGGTGTTTATGGATTAGTTTACTGTTAGTTGCGAAACCCTAGATTAGTTGTTACACCCACACACACACACATGCATACATCTATGTTATTACCTATGCGTATATGGGGATACGTGTTTATGTGTTCACATGGGTATGGGACTATGTGTTCACATACTGGATTTGAGGATAATGTTTGGGATTTAAGGTGAGTCGATGAAATTGATTTGAGGCCGTGAGATCGGTGATATGGCAGGGTTCGTATTTGAGATACGACATGACGTTGTAGCGGGTCCTTGACGTAGTGTTTCATACACGTGCATGCATACTTAGGCGGTATCAGTATTGTACTAGATGTAGATCAGTACCCCGATCATGATATTTGATGAAGAGGATACCAGATGAATAGTATGATGAATATGATATTGACCCGTACCCAGATTTGGGGATGCCGTACGACGGATTTACGTACGAGCTATATCTTGATGATTGATCCGCACTCTTGACTTGGGATGTCTGATTATAGATATGGTATCGGATATGATATTATTGAGGCGGGATCACCGACTAATATATATACAGGTATGTATATGGATCGACTCAGACGTTAGGCGGTTTCCTTATCTGTAGTCCAGCTTGTTAGCTTAGCCCTTTAGTTTAGTTTAGTTGTTAGATTAGATTCGATTCTTACCTATTTCAAAGCTTACGAATCATGCGTATTTTAAAAGATAGGTCAAGGGATTCTACGGATATTTCAAAAACGTATCTTTTCTTAAAAACACCGTAGCCCCTATTTTCAAAACCCCATGATTCGTGTTATTTCAAAGGGCACCATTTGTAGGATTTATATTAGATTAGTGCAGATTAGCTATAGTTGCGTCTAGTATTCAGCTTCCGCTCATTTTTACTGTTCGCTCCGCATCGCATACTTATATTATAATTTCTTATTGCATTATTAATATCATGCTGTTAGGACACCAGCACCATTACCGATGACGCGTATGTACCACGTACACTTATTTGCCGGCTCACACACATCTTCATCGGTAATTGACATGTCACGAACACTTTAGAAAATACTATTTCATTTGACATAGGTTGTTAGCTAATAGTTTAGACATGATATTAGTGTACTTGCCTTATATGCTAGTTAGACATTGTAGTTATTGCCTACTACTTCATGCATGTTATTATTCACTGTTGTGTCGCATTCATGGATTCTCATGCCTATATTCACTGTTTACATGCTATTGATGACTTGGATTTGGATTTCATGAGATTTCTTGGATTTGGAGGAAAACCGCAAAAACATGAATAAACCTGTTCTCCCTTTTAAAATAAAAAGTGCGGTTTTCCCATGATGTATGAGTCGTCCACCATGAGTTTGCTGATGGATTTCGAGACCCGATTCGAGGAGCGGAGGAACCGTTTCGGGTACATGGTGGGCCCGGTATGGTACCCCGGGGCAAGATGAATGTGGTGTTGACGTTGAGCCTGGTAGGGGAAAGATTACCTACCGGTGATATTACCCGACGCGTCGGATATCCGGAGGATACCGTCGTGGTCTTGAGATGGATGGTAGGGGCTGGTCTGGACTGACGGCGCCCTAGATATTGAGATTGAGACATTGATATTTCGAGACATTGAGATTTATGTTTGTGTCGATGCTAGACACTGTTGATACTGATTTCGTTTATGATACCTCAGTTTAAAAATACGAAGGAAATCTCACTAATTTATGAAAACAGTTTCTTCATTTACATGTATTCTGTTTTCATGCATTCATACCTCACTCACATGATATATTGCTACTTGAGGCACTGACACGGGCACATGAGATTACACTCGGGTTAAATATTTACCCTAGCCTTGTTATATGCTACGTGTTATTCATATATTTGAGGATATATTATGATCATTGACCTAGGTTGCGTTATTTATGCGATTTCTGTGCGTAGATGTTTTTCTATTCATGAGTTGGCAACTCACCCCCGTTGTGCCCCAGTTTCTTGCAGGTTGCCGTACAGGTTTCATTACGGCTTTGCGGGCTCAGTTTCATTCGGGTGACTTGCTAGTAGGTGGGTTTTTCTTGTATCGTACCCATCATTTTAGCTTGTATAATATTATTTCGTTGTATCTAGTAAATTCCATCAACCAAACATGTATTTATTTTAGAGATAGAGACCGGTAATGTTTATTCTTTCGACCTTAGAGTCACACGCTATATTTCTATGGATTTTCTTGCTGTTTTGAGTTTCCTTTTGAGTTTTGATCCTCGCCCTTGGCGTTGTATATTATATGGCTTGTGTGGTTGTGACCGTCGATTGACGAAGAGCTAGCTCCCGCTTGGGGATGCCTTTTTATTGATTTCGTATACTATTCATGTTGTATCCCGTTTGGGGGCCAGTATTTACAAAGGAGACTCTGCCGAAATTTTCAGGAAATATTTGATGTTTTTTTTTAAAAACGCATAATTCGGCTATGCTATTAAAACTACTTGATTTAAATTGGTTTTCCTTCACTCTACTACTTTCTTGGTTTGGATTTCTGGGTTTTCGGCTTGCTTAGATTACGTACGCCTCGAGACGTTTCGTAGTTTAAGTGCCGGTCATATTCCGTACTTTCGGGACGTGACACACGGCTAGCTAAGTTACATAAGGATGGATATTTGAATCCGTTCGAATTATCATCTTATGATACTTGCCATTCATGTCTCAAAGGTAAAATGACCAAAACTCCGTTTAGTGGACACGGAGAAAGAGTTGAGGAACTCTTAGGGCTGGTACATAGTGATGTATGCGGTCCTATGTCTACGCATGCCAGGAACGGTTATTCTTACTTCATTACATTCACTGACGATCTCTTAAGATTCGGACATGTGTTCCTGATGAAACACAAGTCTGAAGCTTTTGATAAATTCAGAGAATATAAGCACGAAGTAGAGAACCAAACGTGCAAAAGTATTAAGATCCTTCGATCTGATCGAGGAGGAGAATACTTAAGCAATGAGTTTCTGGACTATCTAAAAGAGAATGGGATTCTCTCTCAGCTTACTCCTCCTTATACACCACAGCACAACGGTGTATCGGAGTGGAGGAATCGCACCCTATTAGATATGGTGCGCTCTATGATGAGTACAGCTGAGTTACCTATTTCCTTCTGGGGATATGCACTGGAGACAGCTGCAGACCTATTGAATATGGTTCCCACAAAATCTGTGCCAACCACTCCATATGAGATATGGAAAGGAATGAGACCATATCTTAATTATGTTAGGATATGGGGTTGTCCGGCATATGTGAAAACACAAAATCCGGACAAGCTCGGGGCAAGGTCTATTCTATGTAAGTTTATTGGATATCCCAAACATTCGCGAGGGTATATCTTCTACCACACCGAGGAACAAAAGGTGTTTGTTTCTCGGCACGCCACCTTTTTAGAAAAGGAATTTCTTGCAAAAGAGATTAGTGGCTCTGAGATAGAACTGGAAGAAGTTCCTGCAACACAAACTACGACAGAAGATTTAGTGGAACCAGAGAATTCAGTAGTTCCCAACGAACCTCAGCCTCTCCGCCGATCTAGTAGGGTTTCTCATCCACCTGAGAGATACTACGGTTTTCTCCTTGATGGTGGGAGCGAGGATTGCATCATGGAAGATGATGACCCGACTAGTTTCGAGCAGGCCATCACGAGTGGTGAATCTGTGAAATGGCTGGATGCATTGCGATCTGAGATGGAATCCATGTACACCAACAAAGTATGGACTTTGGAAGTTGCTCCAGAAGGGGTAAAACCCATTGGGAGCAAATGGATCTTTAAGAAGAAACTTGGTGTAGATGGAAAAGTTGAGACTTTCAAAGCTAGACTAGTTGCAAAGGGTTTTCGTCAATGACCAGGTATGGATTATGACGAAACCTTTTCTCCAGTGGCTATGCTTAAGTCCATCCGGATCTTACGTGCCATTGCTGCATACCATGACTACGAAATCTGGCAGATGGATGTTAAGACCGCCTCTCTAAATGGTGATTTAGAAGAGTGCATGTACATGACTCAGCCAGAGGGCTTCGTAGATAGTGGGAGCAGCGAAAAGGTGTGCAAGCTGCTTAAATCCATCTACGGGTTAAAGCAGGCATCGCGGAGTTGGAACATCTGCCTTGAAGTTGTAGTCAAAGAGTTTGACTTCATCAAAAATGTAGATGAACCTTGTAAATATAAGAAGGTTGCAGAGAGTAAGGTTGTCTTCCTTGTATTGTACGTGGATGACATACTCTTGATAGGAAATGATGTTCCTATGCTGCAATTGGTCAAGCTCTTCTTGTCACAAAGATTCTCAATGAAAGATCTAGGTGATGCCTCCTGCATACTGGGAATTATGATCTATAGAGATAGATATAATGGATACTGGGATTGTCCCAATCCAGGTACATTGACACCATACTAAAGAGGTTTAGTATGGAAGAATCCAAGCGTGGGAACCTACTCACTCTCTCCAAAGAGATGTCTCCCAAGACTGATTTGGAAAGAGCTCGCATGCAAGGGATACCCTATGCTTCAGCAGTAGGCTCTATCTTGTATGCGATGCTATGTACCAGACCCGATGTAGCATACTCACTAAGTGTAGTGAGTAGGTATCAAGCAGATCCTGGAGAGAGTCACTGGATAGCTGTGAAGAACATTCTCAAGTACTTGAGAAGAACTAAGGAGATGTTCTTGGTGTATAGTAACGGAGAACTCCAGGTGGAGTCCTTTACTGATTCGAGCTTCCAAAGTGATAAGGACGACTCTAAGTCGCACTCGGGATTTGTCTTTACCCTCAATAGAGGGGCGGTGTGTTGGAAGAGTTCCAAACAGGATACCGTTGCAGACTCGACGATAGAGGCTGAATACATCGCTGCCAACGATGATGCCAAAGAGGCTGTCTAGATGAAGAAGTTCATTACTGAACTTGGTGTGGTTCCGTCCATTGAGCATCCAATACTTTTGTATTGCGATAACAATGGAGCTGTGGCTTTGGCCATGGAACCAGGTCCCATCAGAAGTCCAGACATATTTTGAGGCGGTATCACCTGATCAGGGAGATAGTTGATCGCCGAGAGATCGAGGTCAGGAGAGTTGATACGAAGGACAACACTGTGGATCCACTCACAAAGGCCATTCCCCAGATACAGTTTGAGAGATTATTCGGGATGTTAGGTATGAGATACTACAACAGCTGGCCTTAGTGCAAGTGGGAGATTGTTAGTTATATATATGCCCTAGAGGCCATTGTTGTACATATGATGTATATTATAATGGATGCTTGGATATATATAAAGAGGACATTCTTGCTCGTCATGATAGTATGCTATTTGGTTTTACTTTGTCTTAACATGTTGACTTGTATTAGTTTACTGTCTTGCTCTCACATATTGATAAAGCCATTAGGATATGTACTCGACTACTGGGACTATGATGAGATCATACTAGTGGGGCCACGGTAGCCGACGAGTACATCCTATAACTGTTCCTAGTCGAGGGTGTATCGAGACAGGGCATCGATACACTAGAGTAGACTAGCGTATACGCATCTTGACCCAAATGATGGGCGATGGATGATCCCATATCCATCGGTGTTTGACATCAAAGATGGTGTACGGGTGCTCAGTGGAGACTGGGTACACTGGACGGACTCTCCGAGAACTCCAAGATTGTATTATATTTCACGTCAGATGGCAGTTCTCTGGTGACACTAGTACAGGTTAGTCTGTAGACCCGAGATCGTCATAGAGTCTTGTGTGATTCCCACTGTGCTTTGATTTCCATCATACCACATCCAAGAGGGCGTGCAAAACGGTGGCTTTTGGGTACAGTCCCGAATCGCATGGAGGCAATGAGAGATAGGAGGGGTTTCGTCTCTCCTGGTATAGGAAGTTGATGTTGTGCTGTGTTCGATTGGTTATAACTGGAAGTCCCTGGCCAGGGAGGATACTGAGTACTACTGATAAGCGTTATCAGTAGGTTCTCGACCTGTTATGAGCCTCACATAGACTACATATGCAACATATTAAACGAAGAGACCGGACTGTACGATAGTGTTACTGACTGGATTCACAGGAGAATGTACAGGCTTGCTTGTTGATCTTCTGATCGCTCAATACCTGGGTGGCTGTTACGTTTAGCTGACCGCTTACAGCTTGTGGGTGTTTCATATGATCATCACCTACTGCCGGCGTATTGACGATTCTTTAGAGTCCTACACAGAGGTTTCTTGACTGAGGCAAAACGGAGTAAGAGCACATATATGATATGTGCGGAACCGAGGATAATACGATATGAGATACCGTATTCTATTCTCGCGATATTAGATATCAGCCGGGTATATATGATATAGCCGGATCATCGGATCAAGTGTTGATTCGATGAACTGATACAGTTTATATTAGTCGGATATTTGAGAAATAGCCGGATTGTCGGATCAAGTGTTGATTCGATAATTTAATGTATAATTATATATGTGATATATTACATTACATTATCTAATATTGGCTCGCTTTATTGATTCATTTTCTCACCGGGTAATACATTGATATATATACGATATATGTTAATTGTATTATTTTCTTTTGTTACAAAAATATATTATATATGTGATATATAATATTGTAACAAGTTATGTTTACAAATGCAACATGATTAGTAGAGATTAAATATGGTTATGGTTTGATTTGGGTTAGTATTTTCTTGAAGCTTCTAAAAGCTTTTGTTTTGTTTTAAGCTAAGATATTATGTGTTGATATTTTGAAGATATTATTTAACCCAACCCAAACCCTTAACCCTAGTAAACTCTCTACATGAGTTAATTCTTCATATTATTAACTCAAGGTTCATTTGTAAGCATAGTAACTTTTTATTATTCATCACAAAAGAAATCATCTTCTTCCTTCATGAAAGCTTTCTAGCTTTTTGATTTTGTGATGAATTAGTGTGAGATCATGAAAATAAAACAGAGCATAATTCCTACTTCATCATCCTCATCTAATCTAGCCAATTAGATTAGGGTGTTCACTTCATTAATACTTGATTATAAAAGTGAGAGCTTGAGTTAAAGAAACTTCAAGATAGATCATCTTCGAAAAGGAAGACTTCAAGTAAGCATGGATCATTCGGCTTGTGGATCCTCTCTTGAGTCCGGGAGATCATGGATCGCGGCGAAGGGACTACTACTTGGAGCTTATGAAACGAAGGAGCGGACTACAAAGGTTGTAATCCCTCTTTCTTAGTTGTAAAGATGTTTACTTGCATGTTTAACCCTAATTATCTAGCAAAGATCCTCGCTTTAGGTTGTTCGGCATGTCTAAATTTTAAATCGAGCATGGTTGATGCCTTATAGACCCTTGTGATAGTGCCTAGTAACCCTACAATTTGATCGGTAAATCTTGTCTAATCGCTATAGCCCTTTTAGACGGATTTGCGAACGTGACATTCGCGTTGATGTTCTGTGTTGTGCAATGATGTTGCGGATTTGTCGTGGTGGATAGCTTGGTGCAATGTTAGTACAGTTTGGTTATATTTGTACATTTGATATTGCGGGGCGAGCGTCCGACATGTGGACTGCCGTCACTGCCTGTTTGTATATTATTCTTTTGGGGCACGACCGGGATGAGGTCGATATACCCGTTGTATATATTTTATTTTCTGTACTAGGATTACCTCACGGTGGGGTGCACGGATAGACGGGTTCTAGAGTGCAACGAGCCCGCATCTCATGGCTTTGAGACGGAGGGGGATTTACTCTAGAATTGGCGGGCTATTCGTGTTAGTGTATATGCCCTAGGGGCCATTATTGTATCATACTAGTTTGTATATTACTTAATGGAAGCTTGGGATATTCACAGTTATATAACAGTCTTGCTAATTATGGTAGTATGCTACTTGGTTTTTTCTATCTTAATATGTGAGTATACGTATTGATAGAGCTCTTAGGATCTTGCTTGACTACCAGCGTTGTGATGGCAGTCACACTAGTGGGGGCTGGGTAGTCTACAAGCACATCCTTATTCAGGTCCCTAGTCGTAGGATTATCGAGACAGGGCATCGATACTCCGGAGTAGACTAGTGTGTACGCTTCTCATTCCAGTTGGGGAGATGGTCTGTCCCGCAGCCGTCAGTACGTCGTACTGGAGATACAGGTGCTCGTTAGGTTACGGGTACACCGGACAGGACTCACGGGGAACTGTTAGTTTGTATTATACCCATCGTCAGTTAACAGTTCCCAGGTGACATGAGTACAGCATAGTCCGCAGACTTGACACTGCTACTTCGCCTCGAGTGTGTCCCACTGTTCTTAGATTGCTACCATACCACGGCTCAAAGGAGTCGTGCAAACAGGTCGCAGTTGGGTGCAGTCCTGAGCACTTGGAGGTAGTAGCGGTTAGACAGGATTCGTCTCTCCCGGAATTGGGAGTTGATATCGCGCTGTGTCAGAGAGCCATTACGCAAAGTCCCTGGCCAGGGCAAGCGAGATTTACTGGTAGGTTCCAGTTGTTTTCTCAGGGTGTAATGGGCTACGCTCCGACACGACTTATACCGCTATTAGGGGACTGACGCTTGCCGCCCCCTAGGCCCGATATGCAATAGTCTTAGACGAACAGACCGGACTGTACGGAGATTGTCACATCAGACTCAGTAGGAGTTCGGATGGGTTTCCTCATCGGCCTTCTTATCGACATCTACCTGGGGACCGTTACGTACAGCTAGTGCCGCTTGCGGTCTGTGGTTAAACCCACTGCCAGCGTAGTAGTCGAGTCTTTAGAGTCCCACACAGAGAGTTTCCCTACTCCAGGCGAAACGATATAGAGGTCGTATGGTTTTACGACAAGGGTTCGGACGCATACGTGTGTTTACGCACGTATGACATCCGGACAGTTTTTACTAGCCGGCTTTGGTTTAAGCCAGTTTCTAGTATCCGGTTATTGGATTTATACAGTCTAAAGTTTTTCCGTGTTTTCACGGATAAGGAGGGACGTTCTCGTAATTTCGCGAGAAGCTTCTAGAAGGTTGATGACTTGGGGGTTTAGGTGGCATAAGTATTAAATGAGATTAGTAACTCATTTGTGTGATTCATCCTTGTCATTAATGCATCATAAATGCTTAATGACTCATGTAGATGAATCACTCATTTGTATTTATGAAGCATGGTTGTTAAATCCTTTATTGGATTTATTTTGATAATGATAATGCTTCATATATATCATGAGAGATCATTATCTCATTCCATTCTCTTGCTCACTTTCTCTCTCCTCAAGCTCTCTCTCTTCAAACCCTAATCCTCCCCTCTCATGTGTTGAGACCAAGGATTAGAATAGACTACTTAATCCATAACCCTTCTCTATATCACCTAGGTTACTTAGATTAGCACTTTAAGAAACCTAGTTACCTCAAGTTAGAGGTGAAGCTTGAAGTAAAGCTCTCGGGTGGATCATCTACTACATAGAGAAGGCCGGAGAGGACGTGGAGAAAGAAAATATGAAGGACATAGTTCATTTGGTATAATCACTTTTCATAGTAGTTGTTAACTTCTATGATTCTTGTTAGTTATAGTTTAGCAAAGATTCTCGGTTAGTCGATATTTATGCAAAGAACAAGATCGTTTTTTCAATTTTCCGCCTCCCCGCAAGTCGTGGGGTGTTGTACATCGACTTACAATTCGCCGCACTCATAGGGGGTATAGGTTGACCCAAGGAGAGGTGCTCAAGTTACCGGATTCCGTGAAGTGCTGGGTGGTCCATTCACTTTGTTGAAGGGGGCTTCCTCGCTTCAGGTTTTGGCGGGTAACTTGCCGCACCCATAGGGGTCTAGGATTTCATTGCACAGGCTATCCACACGACCAGGGGAACGTCGGGTTTCAGTTACGGCTCTATGAAACCCGGGGATCCCAGATTATCTGTATTGTTCTGTGTTGCTTATTACATTTCTGTGATGTTGCATTTATCACACATTGAGCGATTATTATATATTGATATATATACTAGTAGATGTTGTATATGTTTTACACCCGCGCTAGTCCAATCCCCGCTCTGTCGTTAGTTAAGTAACCTAACGGGTGATGATGGGACCTAGTGGCGAATGCGGATGGCATATACATACATCATATTTTCGTTCTGTTGTGGTGTGATTAATTGGTGGGACTGCATTGATTCGGATCAATGCAAGCTAAACAAACCTATTCTGATGTTGTTGGAACATTTTTCAAAAAGCTGTTATTGTAAGGACGTTTTCTTTTGTTTTGCACAGTGGTATTCGGTTATGAATATCCAGCACCTCAGTCGACGAGGCAAGGGCCGAGATCCCTTCACCGGGAGTGACCCCTTGGGCAGAAGTTTGGGTCAGGGTAATAACTTCACTATAGTCGATTACTTTTTGCTTTGCATCGCGGTATTCAGTTGGAATATCCTGCACCTCATTCTACGGAGAAAGAGCTGAGATTCCTTCACCAGGAGTGACCTCTTTAGCAAAGGTTTTCGCCACTATATTTATAAAAAGCTATCCGGTTCCTTCAACGATATCAAATTCATTACGTTAAAGGTTTTTTTGCCAAAAAACATTCGTAGCCCTCCGTCATTTCAGAAAGGTAGCACTTAGTATTCATGCTATGTATGTTGGCCTTCGTCAAGGGTATGGTAGCTATTTGTTAATTTTCTGCTGCATAGATAGATGCGTTAGTTTGGGACAGTCGTACTACCATTTTGGCCTTCGTCAAGGGTATGTACGGATGGGTTCAAATTAACCTGGATAATGACGGGTAGAACTTGAAATGTGACTTATGATATGTTGGCCTTCGTCAAGGTCATAAGAGCATGGGGTAGAAATCACATCGGGAGTTTCTAAAGAAACTGAAACTTGCCAGGCATGCGCATACCTTCTGGAGTGTGATAACGTGAATGGATTCCATCACGTTATCATGCGATGATAGTTGGATCCCGATTCCCACTGATGAGTTGGTTTACTCCTCGGGTGATCCCGACTAATTCTTCTTTCAGGTTTGGAGGAGAATTTGAGGATACAGTGGGAGGTTTCCTGATTAGATAAATTGATAACCATTCTGATCTAGGTTAGAGTGCACGCAGAGTGTTTCTTTTCTCTCTCTCTTTGGAAGCGACCATGGCCCGACCCTAGACTATGACTAAGTGACCAAGTTGACCGAACCTTGTTAAAAACACTGGCTTTTGGATTGTCTGAGTTTCATACCTCATTGCCACTCCTACTTCTACCCTTTTCTCCAGAACACCCCATATTAATACGAACATCCGCTTCCATTGGATAAAACCATCGTATGGTTATATACGAACTCGAAGGAACTTATTCCAGATTCGAGGATGGTTTCCGGTTCTAGAGAAAATGAATAGAACTATTCAGTTGTCTTTTCCTTTTACCTTCTCTCAGGTTGCGAGTGCTCCTTGGATTAGGACGGTACACCTATTACGCTATTTGGATAGTCTTCATCCAAACCAAAGGCAGGTGTCGAAAGGTAGGGAATGAAGAAAACCATTTAGCCTAAGTGAGGTGTACAGAAGGTAATAAGTAAAGACAAAATAAAGGGATTAGAAAGAGGGCAAAGTAAATTGCGACTGCTATTCACGACCAAACCAAGTATTTCATCCCCACTCCTACTTCACATTTGTATTTCTCTGGAACACCCCGTATCACTACGAAGATCCACAGTTTATTGGATACTCCATCGTATGGTTATATACGAACTCGAAGGAACTTGTTCAAGTTCGGGAATGGATTCTAGTTCAGGAGAAATAGGAATAAAGTTTATTCAGTTGTCTTTTATCATTACCTTCTCTCAGGTTGCGAGTACTCCTAAGATTAGGATAGTACACCTATTATGCTTATTGGATAGTCTTCTTCCAAACCATAGGCTGGTGCCGAACGGTAGGGAAGGAAGAAAACCATTTGGCCTAAAGGTGGTGTATAGAAGGTAATGACTAAAGACATATAAAGGGATTTGGAGAGATGGAAAAGAAATATACGGTTACAGTTGTGAATCTGATAATGGAAGAGGTATTACTAGGAATACCGGATACCCCTACGAAACATTTTCATGTTTCAGTTTCACTGTGTATTGTTAAAAGAAAACCGATTTCCCAATTAGCACTTGCTCTAGGGTATGTATTTACCAGGTTTGATTCTCACATTTGTATGGTTTTTACAAATGATGAGTGGGAGTAAGTTATTGGAAATTAGGTGATCATCCTCATTATATCAGGATTCGTTGTAATTGGTGATATTTGAGGAAATCGCCTGGGCTGTTTGCCGGACGGCAAATATTTGGTTTTGAATATCCGTTGTTATGCGCCACTTTCAAATTGATATATCTGTACGTTTATTTTTATAATGTGAGATATAACTTTTTGAAATTATGTCCATGACATTTACCTATATCAGTTGATGGTTAGGTAAGGAGCATTCAACAGCGGTGTAACTCTTCATAACCATAGTAGAGTTTTCAACCCACAACACACAAGGAATGAGTTATTAGACTCAGGGGACTTATACAGAGTATTGTATGTTGTCCTGTGTCCATTAGGACAGAGGGCCTGGTACTCGTACTATATTCTGATTACTTGTGACTTCTCTAGTTCTTAGACATGTGTTTCATAGAAACACAAGGTACAAGTTTTGAGAAGTTATAGGTATAAGAGTAAAGTAGAGAACCAGGTATTGCAAGTATCGGGATTCTTCAAGATAATCGAAGATGTAGATACTTGTGTATGGTGTTCAGTTGATAGTAAAGGTTTTGAGAAACATGTTTCTCTTTCAGGTTACTCATAATTGGATGCATTCCTAAGTTGAGTAATGTTGATCAGCCTCTCTCCATTTAGTTGGCATGCACTGGAGACAGCTCCAAGATTTGAATCTGGTTTCAATTAAATAAGTGCTTCTGTTTCTATATTGGATATAGAACGGTTCATATCTTAACGATGTTAAGGTACGGGGAGTTGTCCGTCTTATGCTTAAAACCAGACTCTGGATAACTCAAGGTACGTTTATGTAATGGCTGTTTGTGGGTTGACCCGGGCTATGACGAGGGTTAACTTTCTACCATCTGGAAGATCAATAGTGATATTGTTCTTGACTCGCCACGGTTTTAGTAAAATGGATTTTATCAGAAAACGGTAGTGGGAGTATGGTAGAACTGGAAGTGATTCCAGAACCGCAAACGATTACTGAAAATTTAATAGGACCTAAAGGTTCAATCTTGTTTGACATTCCATTGGCCACTCCGCAGATATGTAGGGTAACATCAAGCACCCGAGAGGTACTCCGGTATCCTCAGGGACGGTGACAGGGAGGTTCTTGTTTACCCAAACTTGACACTACTGTTGTTCCAGGCTATGAGACCTGACAGGAGGATGAGTATAGCGTCGTTCTAAACTAGCTTTAGAAGTGCACATGTATATGACTCTGCCAGAGGGTTGTCGTAGTCAGTGGGAGCAGCGGATACATAGTGGACAAGTGGCTTATGTCTACTTATAGACTAAAGCAGATATAGCGGAGATAGATCATCTATTTCTGATGTAACAGTCATAGATTTGACTTCATCAGAATAGGAGATGGATCTGTTAAGAAGGTAGGGTGTGATGTCCTGGTATTTGGATGACATACACATAGTAGGAAGTGAAATTCCTATACTACGATCGGTTATACTTTGGTTGTCACACAGTGGTTTCTCCAAATAGGACTTGGATATTATATTAGACATTTTGGTTACTAGATCTATGGTTTTAGATCTAGATTTGGGTAGTTTCCCAATCTGGGTACTTAGACAGCATTCTAAAGGTGCTTTAGAATAGACGACTCCAGGCATGGTAGTGTACCTGCAGGTGATGGAGTCACCCTCTCTAAAGGTGTCTTACAGAGAGAGATGTGCATGATTAGAAGATCACTTTCTTAGGCAATTGAGTTGATCATAAGATGTCAAGTACCACACCAGATGTTGTTTTTGTACTAGATGCAATAAGTTGATATTGATCCAATCCTGGAGAAACATTCGGAAGCAATTTTAGAACATAAGTGGATGTTCTAGGGATATGATGACAACAGCCTCTTTCGGGAGACGGTTATCATTCCAGGCTTCCAAGGTGACCTGGATGACAGAGTGACTGTCAGAGTTATAGTTTTCCCTATGACGAAGGGCAGTAGTTTGGACAGGTGGTCCAAGCGGATACTGAGGAAGACATGGCGTAGGATACTGATTAAATTCAGTTGTCGATACAGTGTAAGAAGTTTGGATTTGGAGTTCATTTATGAACTAGGTCCCATCAGATATCCAGACATATTCTAAGACAGGTATTGCTCATTTCGGGAGATGGCTTTCTCCGCGAACTTGAGATAAAGAGAGACATAGAAGTAAACATCAGGGCGGATCCACTCACTGAGGCTATTCCTCGAACACAATAGTTTCACAAACCGGCTTTGTGAAACTGATTAGTAGAGGAGTTGGGTGTTCGGTATCACACGGGCTGTGAGTATGCGGCATCGCAATAATTAGCCTTGAGTGCAAGTGGGAGATTGTTGGATATAGTGCCCTCAAAGTCAATTATTGGATCGCAGGCACATGATTGCAATGATTGAGGGAGGACCTATGCCGGAAGGACAGTCTTACTCAAGATGATAGTATGCTATCTGGTTTATCTTTATCATCATGTACAGTTTTAGGTGACCTTACAGATCACTATTATACATTGATAGAGCCCTTAGGATTCTTGATTGACTACCAGCAGTATGATGGCGATCATATACGTGGGAGCTGGGTAGTCTATAAGCACATCCTTAAAGTGGTCCCTAGTCGAGGGAGTTTCGAGACAGGGCATCGATACTCTAGAGTAGACTAGTGTATATAGTCGAGACCCCGACGAGGGGCGGTGGCCGGTCACAAGCTATTGGTGTCAGTTGGTTCACCTAAGATGTATACAGGTGCTCATTGGGTTATGAATACACCGGACAGGACTCGCCGGGAACATGCTAGTTGGTATTATACCTGATGTCAGATAGCAGTTCCCTGGTGACATGTGTACAGGTTAGTTCATCGACCTGAGATCGTCATTTGTCTCGTGTGAGTTCCCACTGTGCTTTGATTACTACCCTACCACGGCTCAAAGGAGTCGTGAAAACAGGTTTTAGTTGGGTATTGTCCCAAGCCACATGGAGGCAGTGAGCGGATCGGCAGGGGTTTCGTCTCTCCCGGTATTGGGGGTGAGATCGCGTTGTGTCTAGGAGAGGCATTACACGAAGTCCTTGGCCAAGACAGGAGATTTACTGGTAGGTATTCCAGTAGTATCTCAGGGTGTTCTGGGCTACACTCCGACACGACTTGTACCGCTTTTGGGGGTTTGACTTTTACCAACCCCCTAGGCCCGACTTGCGATGCTCATAGACGAACGGACCGGACTGTACGGATATTGTCACTGACAGGCTCAGTAGGGTGTCAGGATGAGTTCGCTCATCGACCTCCCTTTTGGTCAATACCTGGTAGCCCGTTACGTACAGCTAGTACCACTGACGTGCTAGTGGTTAAATCTACAGCCAGTATATTGACGAGTCTTTAGAGTCCCCCACAGACAGTTTCTCAAGTTTCGGGGGAAACGTTGTAGAAGCCGTATGGATTTATGGCAGGGTTCGAACATACGTGTGCACTTGTGCACGTGTCATGGTTCGGACGGATAATACGAGCGGGCTTTGGTTTAAGCCGGATCCTAGTATTATACTGTATAGATTTTGTCTCATTGCATTTGTATTCAGCCGGAATACAAATACGGGTATGTATATACAGCCGCGGGGTTATCCTGTAATTTATTACAGAATCACTTTTTGAAGTTGCCAGTTTGCATTCTTTATTTGGACAAATTTCCATTCTATTACTCCATGGCTGAATTCTGATGGAGGGGTTTTATGCAAATTTCGAAATTAGCAATGGAGAGGTTTTTTTTGCGGTGGGAGGGCTCCAGCACATTTCTGCAATGTTCATGGATTAGCTTGGCTCTTTTTATGCATTATTGTTGGTTTGATTGTGAGGTTTGAGAGTGATGTTTTGGTGTGGGTTTTTGTTTCCTTTTGCATAGATCACCACATTACCTCTTGCCTTGTGCTCACCCCCCCTCCTCCTCTTTGATTCCCTGGCCGAGCACTTCATTTGGGCTGCCCCAATTTTTGGTGAGGAGATGATTCATTTCATTTGCAAAGAAAAATTCCTAAGCTCCATTTCCAAAAGCTCATTTACACCTTCATCTCCAAAAAGGGCAACTTCGATTAACCCTTGAGAAATAGTGTTCTACGTATATTCTACAGCAATCTTGGACACGTTGACTAACAAACTTCGTGTCCGAGTTGCCTCGGTTCAGAGGAGGGAGCCCGTAAAAGGATTCTTTGATGTGGTGCCCTTCCGATGAGGAGACCGGAGATCGGAGATGCCGCAAGGAGCTTGGGATGGTGGCCAAAGACCGAAGGACACGGATCGATCTGTATAGCCTTTCTAACTCTTCTCTAGTAATCTAGTTTATGTTAATGGTTCGATCCGGGTGAAAGTATACGATAGCGCCAGTTTCAAGTTTATGAAAAAGTTTTTGTTTCCGCATTTTGGCCTCGGATTGACGGCCGGGGCGCTACCGTAGACTTACAATCCCTTCATCGGGAATGACCTCTTTAGCATAAGCTAGCAGATGCTACACCCACTCGGTTTATTTTGAAAAACTCGATTTTAAAAGCGGAGCTTAAACCACTCCTTTTCAAAATCACTCGATTCTACAACGATATCAAGTTCATTACGCAAAAGGTTTTCTTAAAAACCTGTCGTAGCCCTCCGTCATTTCAGATAAGGACTATTTAGTATTCGTGCTGCGTTTGTTGACATTATCAAGGCGTAGTGTATGATAGCCGATTAGTGCTTATCTTCTAAAGCATGAGATGCGATTGGATTTGGGTAGCCGTGCGGCCTTGTTGACCTTGTCAAGGGTCGTGCGGATGGGTTTAATTCAATCATTAAATGTATGGGTTGAACATGACTTACGATTTATGGTTTGTTGACCTTGTTAAGGTCATAGATCGCTTGGGGAAAAATATTATCGTGAATTTCAAGTGTTGATATTTGCAATGAGATTGCATACCTTCTATGAGATTCCACCATGACGTTGGCTTCAATGTCAGGTCCTTTGAATGAGAGACCGTTTTCTTGCTGCGAAAATAACTTCATTTTTAGTTGGATCCTGATACCGACCGCGAGTAACAGTTACTCCTGGGAGTGTTTTACACATCATAATTAGCCGATCAAGTAGGTATCTAGAAAGGTGTTAACGGGGTTATGCCCTTGGGAAAAAGAGGTTTATTTTAATTAGGTCCATACCAAAGCATGGGGAACCTCCCTCAAAGTACCGAAACTGGCATGGCCGAAAGATTGGCGAACTTGTAGGGTGTAATTAATCCCGACTAGTCTTACTATAAGTCCATGTCACGCACCCTACGAACTTGCGGGGAGGCGGAATATATGAAAAACGATTATCAAAGCTTCGTAACACGGACTTGAGCGCATGAATCGTATCTAAACCGTTACTAGCAAACTACGAGAGGTTTAACTACTCGGATTCGAAGTTATACCTCACGTTACTTGTCCTTCGGGTCTTCATCGCTGTCCTCCACTCTTCGTAGGCTCCTTGGAATATCGGCACCTCAACGGCCTCCTCGAGTCAAAGACGATCCACCCGAGAGCTCCTACGCCAAGCTTGATCTCTAACTTGAGATAACTAGGTTGCTCAAAGTGCTAATCTAAGCTACCTTGAGGATATAGAGTGAGGTTATGGATGTATTAGTCTAGCTAACCCTTGATCTCAACACATGAGAGGTTAGGGTTAGGGTTTCAAGAATGAGAGAGCTTGAGGAGAGAGAAGGTGATGATAATAATGAATATGAATAATGAGCTCATTTGAATTTAACAACCATAACAATTTATCAAATAAATAATATAAATGATTAATTATCATGGTTGATTCATTCACCTTGTGTGATTCATCATATGACTCATTAACTAATTAATGCATCATTTAATACCATGGATGAATCACACAAATAAGTCATTAAGCAATAAATGCTTATGCCACCTTAACCCCCAAGTCACCATGCTTCTAGAAGCTTCCCGGAAAATTACGAGAACGCCCCTCCAATTCGTGAAAACACGGAAAACTTTAGACTGTATAAATCCAATAACCCGATACTAGAATCTGGCTTAAACCAAAGCCGGCTAGTAAAAATTGTCCGAACGTCGCACGTGCGTTTAAACACGTATGCGTCCGAACCCTTGTCGTAAAACCATACGACCTCTATATCGTTTCGCCTGGAACAGGGAAACTCTCTGTGTGGGACTCTAAAGACTCGACACTACGCTGGCAGTAGGTTTAACCACATACTGCAAGCGGCACTAGCTGTACGTAACGGTCCCCAGGTAGATGTCGATAAGAAGGCCGATGAGGAAACCCATCCGAACTCCTACTGAGCCTGATGTGACAATCTCCGTACAGTACGGTCTGTTCGTCTAAGACTATCGCATATCTAGCCTAGGGGGCGGCAAGCGTCAGTCCCCTAATAGCGGTATAAGCCGTGTCGGAGCGTAGCCTATTACACCCTGAGAAACTACTGGAACCTACCAGTAAATCTCCCTTGCCCTGGCCAGGGACTTTGCGTAATGGCTCTCTGACACAGCGCGATATCAACTCCCAATACCGGGAGAGACGAATCCTTTCTAACCGCCACTGCCTCCAAGTGCTCGGGACTGCACCCAACTGCTACCTGTTTGCACGACTCCTTTGAGCCGTGGTAGGGTAGCAATCTAAGAACAGTGGGACACATTCGAGGCGAAGTAGCAGTGTCAAGTCTGCGGACTATGCAGTACTCGTGTCACCTGGGAACTGTTAACTGATGACGGGTATAATACCAACCAACAGTTCCCCTGCGAGTCATGTCTTGTGTACCCGTAACCTAACGAGCGCCTGTATACTATCTCCAGTACGACGTACTGATGGCTGTAGAACAGACCATCTCCCCAACTGGGATGAGAAGCGTACACACTAGTCTACTCTGGAGTATCGATGCCCAGTCTCGATAATCCTGCTACTAGGGACAAGTATAGGATGTTGCTTATAGACTACCCAGCCCCCACTAGTGTGACTGCCATCACAACGCTGGTAATCAAGCAAAGATCCTATGGGCTCTACTAATATGTATAAGTGATACGTTACAAGAAACATATGCACATATTAAAGTAGACACAAACCAAGTAGCATACTACCATTTTTAGCAAGACTGTATATACAATTGTGAATATCCCAAGCTTCCATTAAGTAATATACATACAAGTATGATACAATAATGGCCCCTAGGGCATATACACTAACACTTACTTTTTAGGGTTTGAAAGAAGATTTGATAAAAACAGTGGGAGCCATCCTGATTAGATAAGATAATAACCAATCTAATCTTAAAAGGGCATACGCTAAGTGTTTTCTTCTATCTCTCTCTAGGTAGCGACCATATCACGCCTTAATCAAGATAATAATATGGATGTATTGACCGAACCCGCTTATTATACTGAGCTGGGGAACGTTGGTTCCGCTCTATCTTATAATTGTTATAAGTCCGAGCAGGAAATAAGGGAATATCCGGATTCCCACGCCACCCAAACGAGCAATGAGCATGATGATGCATCTTCTTCGGGTGTGTTAGTTACCGAGAACTATTTCTCAGTACACTCTACGTCGTGGGTATTAGATACCGGATCGGGATCCCACATATATAATATGTTACATAGGCAAAAGAAAGGTAGAGAACTGGGAATGGGTGATCATTCTGTAAGAGTAGGGAATGGTGCAAATGTTGCAGCCAAAGCAGTTGGCGAATATCACCTTGTATTACCAAATGGTAATACATTGATTCTAAACGAATGTTAATACATACCGAACCTGATATGTAATATTATATCAGTTTCTTTATTAAGTAAAGAAGGATATAATTTTGTATTGTAGGATAATGTTATAAACATTTTTTTGAGTAAAAAGTTGATTGGATCAGGTTCGTTAAGTAATGGCATATACGTTCTAAGTCAAACCGCAGTTCTTAATGTACAAAACACACATAAGAGGAAAAGTTCAAAAATGAACGAGTCCTTCTTGTGGCATTATAAACTAGGTCATATCAATGCGACACGACTAGCTAAGTTACAAAAGGATGGATATTTAAACCCGTTTGAATTTACATCTTATGAAACTTGTCAGTCATGTCTCAAAGGCAAGATGACCAAAACTCCGTTTACTGGACACAGAGAAAGAGCTACGGAACTCTTGGGACTGATACATAGTGATGTATGTGGTCCCATGTCTACACATGCTAGGAATGGTTCTTCATACTTTATTACATTCACTGACGATCTCTCAAGATACAGACATGTATTCCTGTTGAAACACAAGTCTGAAGCTTTTGAGAAATTCAAAGAATATAAGTATGAAGTTGAGAACCAGACGGGTAAAAGTATTAAAATCCTACAATCCGGTCGGGGAGGAGAATACTTGAGCACGGAATTCCGTGACTATTTAAAACAGAATGGGATTCTCTCTCAGTTTACTCCTCCGTATACACCACAGCACAACGGTGTATCGGAGCGGAGGAATCGCACCCTATTAGATATGGTGCGCTCTATGATGAACACCGCTGAGTTACATATTTCCTTTTGGGGTTATGCGCTTGAGACAGCAGCATACCTATTGAATCAAGTTCCATCTAAATCAGTGTCTACAACGCCATATGAGATATGGAGTGGAAATATACCATATCTTAAACGAGTTAAGATATGGGGTTGTCCGGCCTATGTCAAAAGGCAAAATCCGGACAAACTCGAGGCACGATCAGTTCTTTGCAAGTTTTTGGGATATCCAAAGAATTCATATGAATATTTTTTCTACCACAGTGAGGAACAAAAGGTGTTTGTTTCTCAACATGCCACCTTTTTAGAAAAGGAAATTCTTGTAAAAGATATTAATGGTAAAGAGGTAGAACTGGAAGAAGTTCCAGTTACACTGACTACAACTGAAGATTTAGTAGAACCAGAGGATTCGATAGTTCCCAACGAACCTCAGCCTCTCCGCCGATCTAGTAGGGTTCCTCATCCACCTAAGAGATACTACAGTTTTCTCGTTGATGATAGGAGCAAGGATTGCATCATGGAAGATGATAACCCAACTAGCTTCGAGCAGGCCATCATGAGTGTGGACTCTGTGAAATGGCTGGATGCAATGCGATCTGAGATGGAATCCATATACACCAACAAAGTATGGACTTTGGAAGTTGCTCCCGAAGGGGTAAAACCCATTGGGAGCAAATGGATCTTTAAGAAGAAACTTGGTGTAGATGGAAAAGTTGAGACTTTCAAAGCTAGACTTGTAGCAAAAGGTTTTCGTCAACGACCAGGTGTGGATTATGATGAAACATTTTCTCCAGTGGCTATGCTTAAGTCTATACGGATCCTACTTGCCATCGCTGCATATCATGACTACGAAATCTTGCAGATGGATGTTAAGACCGTCTTTCTAAATGGTGATTTAGAAGAGAGCGTGTACATGACTCAGCCAGAAGGCTTCGTGGACAGTGAGAGCAGCGGAAAGGTGTGCATGCTGCTTAAATCAATCTACGGGTTAAAGCAGGCATCGCGGGGTTGGAACATCTGTTTTGATATGGCAGTCAAAGAGTTTGACTTCGTCAAAAATGTAGATGAACCTTGTATATACAAGAAGGTGGCAGAGAGTAAGGTCGTCTTCCTCGTACTGTACGTGGATGACATACTCTTGATAGGAAATGTAACACCTTAGAATGCGATTAGTGTTAATTAACGATAATGCGGGTTTTTAATAAAAAGGTCAACCAAAATAGTTTTCACATATTTTATAAAAATTAATTAATATTTTATTATTATTTGTTTAAGCTTGCACACACTTATGCATGTTAACTTTGGGGTTTTGGAGGTGTTAACCATGCTTAACTAGCCATGGCACCCTAAACCAATTTCATGCCATGTTAACCCATTTCACTTAATTTTTAGTAAGAGTTTATCTTTTATTAAGAGAGAGAGAGAGAGAGTTGACAAATGAAGTTTGAGTAAGCATGGGGCAAGCATGGGAGCATTAATGAGGAGAGAGAAAGGGAAAGGCTCATTCCTAACCTCATGTTGGATATAGTGCCCTTAAAGTCAATTATTGGATCGCAGGCACGTGATTGCAATGATTGAGAGAGGACATATACCGATATGACAGTCTTGCTCGGGATGATAGTATGTTATCTGGTTTGTCTTTATTATCGTATATATGCTTTAGTTCACTATTGCATGATGATAGAGCCCATAGGATTCTTGCTTGACTGCCAGCAGTATGATGACGATCATATACGTAGGAGCTGGGGTCTATAAGCACATCCTTAAAAGTGTCCCTAGTCGTGGGAGTTTCAAGACAGGGCATCGATACTCCAGAGTAGACTAGTGTATACAGTCTTGACCCCGACGAGGGGCGGTGGCCGGTCTCACAAGCCACTGGTGTCAGTTGGATCACCTAAGATGTATACAGGTGCTCATTGGGTTATGAGTACACCGGACAGGACTCGTCGGGAACCTGCTAGTTGGTATTATACCTAGCGTCAGATAGAAGTTCCCTGGTAACATCTGTACAGGTTAGTTCATCGACCTGAGGTCGTCATTTGTCTCGTGTGAGTTCCCACTGTGCTTTGATTTCTACCCTACCACGGCTCAAAGGAGTCGTGCAAACAGGTCTTTTTTGGGTACAGTCCCGAGCCACATGGAGGCAAGTGAGCGGATCGGCAGGGGATTCGTCTCTCCGGGTATTGGGGGTGAGATCGCATTGTGTCTAGGAGAGCCATTACACAAAGCCCTCGGCCGAGGCAGGAGATTTACTGGTAGGTACTCCAGTAGTATCTCAGGGTGTTCTGGGCTACTCTCTGATACGACTTATACCGCTATTGGGGGTCTGACGTTACCATCCCCTAGGCCGATATGCGATACTCATAGACGAACGGACCGGACTGTATGTATATTGTCACTGTCAGGCTCAGTAGGGTTTCTGGATGAGTTCGCTCGTCAGCTTCCCTTCCAATCAATACATAGGCAACCGTTACGTACAGCTTGTACCTCTGACATGCTAGTGGTTATAGCCGGTGCCAGTGTGTTGATGAGTCATTAGAGTCCCCGACAGACAGTTTCCCAAGTTCGGGCGAAACGTTGTAGAGGCCGTATGGTTTTATGGCAGGGTTCAGAAAATGCACGTGCGTTTACGCACGTGTCATATTTCGGGCAGATAATACTGGTAGGCTTTGGTTTAAGCCGGATCCAAGTATTATACTGTGTAGATATAATATCTTTGTCTCAGTTGCATTTGTAATCGGTAGTAATACAAATGCGGGTATGTTTATACTGTTACGGGGTTATCCTGAAATTCGTTTCGGGATCACTTTTGGAAGTTGCCAGTTTCCAGTTTTCTATCACCCGTATTTAACATTCGGTTAAATGCGGATTTATCTTTTCTTCTTTAGGGTGAGTCATGAGGTGAGTCATGAGTGGAAGCTTCTTGATATGGTGACTAGGATTAGTGACTCATGGATGCATTAAATGCTTTAGTGACTAGGTTAATGTTCATTGGTTTGCATTTAATGTTTTGTGTGACTCATTCTTTTCATTAAGTGAGATGATAAGATCTTTCACCTTGTGGTCACCTCCCCCTCTCCTACACTCACCCCCTCCTCTATATTTGGCCAGCCCCTCCCCTCTTGTCATTGGGGTATGGTTCATTTTGGAAAAAAAAAGATACAGTTTTGTTGTATGGAAATTTCAAAGCTCATTTCATTCCATCACAGTTTCCAAAGGCAACTTCATTAACCGTTCGTCCATAGCTTTGGACGAAGCGAGACAAAGTGTTCTACTCATTCTCTACATCAATCTTGGCCATCTCTTTTAGCAAACTTGATGATCGAGTTGCCTCGGTTCAGAGGCGGGAGCCCGTTTAAAGATCCGTCGACGTGGTGCCACCTGGACGAGAAGACTGGAGATTCAGGAGATCGGAGCAGCCGCAACAAAGCGTGGGATGATGGTTGAAGACCAAAGGACTCGGATCGTTCGGTATAACATTTCTACCCACTTTGTAGTTTGTTAGTTTAGCTTTATTGGCAAATCCGGGTTATAGTATACGATAGCGCCAGTTGTAAAAGTTTTTGTTCCGCATTTGGCGTCTGTTAGATGGCCGGGGCGCTACCGTGTACTTACAGTGGTATCAGAGCCTCACCATTAAGCTATACTAATTTATGCTAACACGTTTAAAACATCGATCGAACGGAATTTCTAAAATCACATTTTTCAGTGCAAAACTATCTGTCGATTTTAAATCAAGTCTAAAAATTATTTTGCATATCACAGAAAACAAAGCAGGGTTTTTTAAGCAAACTGGGAAAATTTGAGCACGTAATCCCACATGACTGCTGCGGATCCGCGGTCAAACCTACGGTTTGACCACGGAACCGCGGCCAGTATGTGGGAACAGTGCATCAAAATTTTCCAGTAAGCTTTCCATGGTAAATTGTGGTTTTTCGTATATTCTTTTGGGCCCAGGTTTTATTACTGTACACCAGATGTACGTGGGGACCACTTCGGGAAATTTTGTCGATCGAAATTTTAAACTTGTTAGTATGTAGTACTTATATTATATCTTCGACCGTGAATGTCATTCGAGTGGTAAATTGCGTCTAATTGCTATAGTTCTTTTAGACGGATTTACGAACGTGACATTCACGTTGATGTTCTGTGTTGTGCTATGATGTTGCGGATTTGTCGTGGTGGATAGCAGTGTGCAATGGTAATGCTGTTTGGATTTATTTGTACATTTGATATTGCGGGGCGAGCGTCCAACATGTGGACTGCCGTCACTGCCTGTTTGTAAAATATTCTTTTGGGGCACGACCGGGCTGAGGTCGATGTACCCGTTGTATATATTTTTGTTTCTGTACTAGGTTTACCCCGCGACGGAGTGCACGGATAGCCGGGTTCTGGAGGGCAACGGGTCCGTATCTCATGGGTTTGAGAGGCAGAGGGGCCTCACTCATGAATTGGCAGACTATTCGCCGCACTCGTAGGGGGTACAGGTTGACCCAAGGAGGGGAGCTCAAGTTACCGGATTCCGTGAAGTGCCGGGCGGTCCATTCACTATGCTGTAGGGGGCTGCCTCACTTCAGCTTTTGGCAGGTAACTTGCCGCACCCGTAGGGGTATAGGTTTCATTGCACAGGCTATCCACACGACCAGGGGAACGTCGGGTTTCAGTAGCGGCTCTGTGAAACCCGGGGATCCCTGATTATCTGTATTATTCTGTGATGCTTATTACTTTTCTGTAATGTTGCATATTATCACGCCTGGAGCGATTATTGTATATTGGTATATATACTATTAGATGTTGTATATGTTTTACACCCGCGCTAGTCCAGTCCCCGCTCTGTAGTTAGTTAAGTAACCTAACGGGTGATGACGGGACCCAGTGACGAATGCGGATAGCATATACGTACATTTTATTTTCGTTCTTTTCTGGTGTGATTGATTGATGGGACTGCATTGATTCTTATCAATGCAAAGATAAAACAAACCTATATTTGATGTTGTTGGAACAGTTTAAAAAGGTGTTATTACAAAGACGTTTCCTTTTGTTTTGCATAGTGATATTCAGTTGGAATATCCTGCACCTCATTCGACGAGGCAAGGGCCGAGATCCCTTCACCGGGAGTGACCCCTTGGGCAGAAGTTTGCGTCAGGGTAATAACTTCACTATAGTCGATTACAAGTTGCTTTGCATCGCGGTATTCAGTTGGAATATCCTGCACCTCATTCCACGAGGAAAGATCCGAGATCCCTTCACTGGGAGTGACCTCTTTAGCAAAAGGTTTTCGCCACTATATCTTTATAAAAATCTATCAGGTTCCTTCAACGAGATCAAGTTCATTACGTTAAAGGTTTTTCGCCAAAAACCAGCCGTAGCCCTCCGTCATTTCTTATGGATGGTCAGTAGTATTCAAGCTATATATACTTGGCCCTTAGTCAAGACATAGTAATTGGTAGCTGCTGGGGTGTTCACATGTTGCATAGATAGATGCGTTGGTTTGGGACAGTCGTATTACTGTTTTTGGCCCTTAGTCAAGAGTATATACGGGTGGGTTCAAATTAACCTGGATAATGATGGATAGAACTTGACATGTGACTTATGACATTTTGGCCCTTAGTCAAGGTCATAAGAGCATGGGGCAAAAATAACATCGGGAGTTTCAAACATACAGGAAACTTACCAGGCATGCGCATACCTTCTGGAGTGTGATAACTTGAGTGGCTTCCATCGAGTTATCATGCGATGAGAGTTGGATCCCGATTCCCACTGATGAGTTAGTTTACTCTTCGGGTGATCCCGACTAATTCTTCTTTCAGGTTTGGAGGAGAATTTGAGATAACAGTGGGAGGTTTCCTGATTAGATAAAGTGATAACCATTCTGATCTAGGTTAGAGTGCACGCAAAGTGTTTCTTTTCTCTCTCTCTCTTTGAAAGCGACCTTTGACCGACCCTAGACTATGACTCGGTGACCAAGTTGACCGAACCTTCTTAAAATACTGGTATTTGGATTGTCTAAAGTTGCATAAGTCATTGCCGCTCCTTCTTTTACCCTTTGTATTTCTTATAACACCCCGTATTAGTACGGACATCCACTTCCATTGGATAGATCCATCGTATGGTTATATACGAACTCGAAGGTACTACTTCGAGGATGGATCCAGGTTCAGGAGAAATAGAATTGGATTATTCAGTTGTCTTTTATCATCACCTTCTCTCAAGTTGCGAGTACTCCTTGGATTAGGAGTGTATACCTATTATGCTTACTGGATAGTCTTATTCCAAACCATAGGCAGGTGCCGAAAGATGGGGAATGAAGAAAACCAATTAGCCTAAGTAGGGTGTACAGAAGGTAATAACTAAAGACAAAATAAAGGGATTAGAAAGAGGGCAAAGTAAATTGCGACTGCTATCATTCACAACCAAACCGCGTACTTCATCGCCACTCCTATTTCGCCTTTAATAGAATAAGGTATTATTCAGTTGTCTTTTATCATCACCTTCTCTCAAGTTGCGAGTACTCCTTAGATTAGGAGAGTACACCTATTATGCTTACTGGATAGTCTTCTTCCAAACCATAGGCTGGTGCCGAATGGTAGGGAAGGAAGAAAACCATTTAGCCTAACGAAGGTGTACAGAAGGTAACGACTAAAGACAAATAAAAGGATTTGGAGAGATGGCAATGAAATATACGGTTAAAGTCATGAATTAGATTATGGAAGAGGCATTACTATGAATACCAGGATACCCCTATGAAACATTTTCATGTTTCATTGCATTGTTAAAGGAAACCTGATTTCCCGATTAGATACTTACTCCGAGGTATGTATTTACCAGGTTTTATTCTCATATCTGTATGGTTTTACAGATGATGAGTGGGAGTAGGTTATTGGGAATAAGGTGATCATCCTCATTATATCGGAATTCGTTGTAATTTGTGATATTTGAGGAAGTCGTCTGAGTTTTTGCCAGACGGCATGTATTTGGTTTTGAATATTCGTTGTTGTGCACCAATTTCAAAATGATATATCTGTACATTTATTTTTATAAAGTGAGATATAACTTTTTGAGATTATGTCCGTAACATTTACCTATATCAGATACGATTGGGTAAGGAGCATTGAAACAACGGAGTAGTTCTTAACCATAAGTACAGTTTTCAACCTACGATGCACGGGTTTTGAGTTATTCAACTCAGCGGACTTATACAGAGTATTGTATGTTGTCCAGTATCCATCAGGACAAAGGGGTTGGTCCTCGTACTCTGTTCTGTTTACTTGTAACTTCTCTAGTTTTTAGACAAGTGTTTCGTAGAAATACAATGTCTAAGTTTTGAGAAGTTGTGGGTATAAGAATAAAGTAGAGAACCAGATGTCGCAAGTATCAGGATTCTTCAAAGAGATCGAAGATGTAGATACTTGTGATTGGTATTCAGTTGTTAGTAATGGTTTTGAGAAACTTGTTTCTTTTTCAGGTTACTCATAATTGGATGTTTTCCTAAGTTGAGTAATGCTGATCAGTCTCTCTCCATTAAGTTGATATGCACTAGAGACAGCTGCATGATTTGAATCTGGTTCCAATTAAATAAGTGCCAAAGTTTCTATATTGGATATAGAATGGTTCATATCTTAACGATGTTAAGGTATGGGGAGTTGTCCAGCTTATGCTTAAAACCAGACACTGGATAACTCAAGGCACGTTTCTGTAATGGCAGTTTGTGGGTTGACCCTGGCTTTGACGAGGGTTGACTTTCTACCATCTGATAGATCAATAGTGATATTGTTCTTGACTCGCCACAGTTTTAGTAAAATGGATTTTTTCAGAAAACAGTAGTGGGAGTATGGTAGAACTGGAAGTGATTCCAGAACCGCAAACGGTTACGGAAAATTTAATAGGACCTATATATTCAATCAGGTTTGACATTTCATTAGCCACTCCGCAGACATGGTGGGTAACCTCAGACACCTGAGAGGTACTCCGGTACCCTCAAAGACGGTGACAGGGAGGTTCTTGTTTACCCAGACTTAACACTACTATTGTTCCAGACTATGAGACCCGGCAGGAGGATAAGTATAGAGTCGTTCTAAACTAGCTTTAGAAGTATACGTATATATTATTCTGCCAGAGGGTTGTCGTAATCAGTGGGAGCAGAGGAAGCATAGTGGGGAAGTGGCTTATGTCTATTTAGAGGCTTGAGCAGATATAGCGGAGATAAGATCATCTATTTTTGATGTGACAGTCATGGGTTTGACTTCATCAGAATAGGAGATGGATCTGTTAAGAAGGTAGTAGGGTGTGATGTCCTGGTATTTGGATGACATACACAGAGTAGGAAGTAAAATTCATATACTATGATCGGTTGTACTTTGGTCGTCACACAGTTGTTTCTTCACAAAGGATATGGATATAATATCAGACATTCTGATTTCTAGATCTATGGTGTTAGATCTTGATTTGGGTAGTTTCCCAATGTAGGTACATTGACAGTATTCTAGAGGTATTTAGAATAGATGACTCCTGGCATGGTGGCGTACCTGCAAGTGACGGAGTCACCCTCTCTAAAGGTGTCTTATAGACTAAAATGGAGAGGGATGTACATGATTGGCAGATCACTTGCTTAGGCAATTGAGTCAATCGTGGAATGTCAAGTACCACACCAGATGTTGTTTTTGCAGTAGATGCGATAAGTTTATATTAATCCAATCCTGAAGAAACATAAGGAAGCAGTTTTAGAACATAAGTGCATATTCTACGGATTTGATGACGGCAGCCTCCTTCGGGAGACGGTTGTCATTCCAGGCTTCAAAGGTGACATGGATGAAAGAGTGATTGTCAGAGTTATAGTTTTCCCCCCGACGAGGGACAGTATTATGGACAGTTGGTCCAAGAGGATACTGTGGGATGCATGGTGCTGGATACTGATTAGGTTCAGTTATCGATACAGTCTAAGAAGTTTGGATTTGGAGTTCATTTATGAACTAGGTCCCACCAGATATCCATACATATTCTAAGACAGGTATTACTCGATTCGGGAGATGGCTTTCTTCGCGAACTTGAGATTAAGAGAGACATAGAAAGAAACATCAGGGCGGATCCACTCACTGAGGCTATTTCTCGAACACAATAGTTTTGCAAACGGGTTTTGTGAAACTGATTAGTAGAAGAGTTGGATGTTCGGTATCACACGGGCTGTGAGTATGCGACATCGCAATAATTAGCCTTAAGTTCAAGTGGGAGATTGTTGGATATAGTGCCCTCAAAGTCAATTATTGGATCGCAGGCACGTGATTGCAATGATTGAGGGAGGACCTATACCGATATGACAGTCTTGCTCGGGATGATAGTATGCTATATGGTTTGTCTTTATCATCGTATATATGCTTTAGTTCACTATTGCATGATGATAGAGCCTATAGGATTCAATCTTGACTGCCAGCAGTATGATGGCGATCATATACGTGGGAGCTGGGGTCTATAAGCACATCCTTAAAAGTGTCCCTAGTCGTGGGAGTTTCGAGACAGGGCATCGATACTCCAGAGTAGACTAGTGTATACAGTCAAGACCCCGACGAGGGGCGGTGGCCGGTCTCACAAGCCACTGGTGTCAGTTGGATCACCTAAGATGTATACAGGTGCTCATTGGGTTATAAGTACACCGGACAGGACTCGCCGGGAACCTGCTAGTTGGTATTCTACCTAGCGTCAGATAGCAGTTCCCTGGTGACATGTGTACGGGTTAGTTCATCGACCTGAGGTCGTCATTTGTCTCCTGTGAGTTCCTACTGTGCTTTGATTTCTACCCTACCACGGCTCAAAGGAGTCGTGCAAACAGGTCTTTTTTGGGTACAGTCCCTAGCCACATGGAGGCAAGTGAGCGGATCGGCAGGGGATTCGTCTCTCCCGGTATTGGGGGTGAGATCGCACTGTGTCTAGGAAAGCCATTACACAAAGCCCTCAGCCGAGGCAGGAGATTTACTGATAGGTACTCCAGTAGTATCTCAGGGTGTTCTGGGCTACTCTCTGACACGACTTATACCGCTATTGGGGGTCTGACGTTACCAGCCCCTAGGCCAATATGCGATACTCATAGATGAACAGACTGGACTGTATGTATATTGTCACTGTCAGGCTCAGTAGGGTTTCTGGATGAGTTCGCTCGTCAGCTTCCCTTCCAATCAATACATAGGCAACCGTTACGTACAGCTTGTGCCTCTGACGTGCTAGTGGTTATAACCAGTGCCAGTGTGTTGATGATGTAAGTCCACGTTGCCACCCCCGGTTCTTGCAGGGAGGCGGAAACGGTATAAAAATCAAATTTTTAGCACATGAGGCAACATGGACTAACAAAGTCGGGATCTTTTCTAAACTAAACTAGCAAGAAAGCTAAAGAGAGTTAGCTACTCGGATAAAAGGTTATACCTAACTTGAACTCCTGCTTCTTGAAACCTTTGTAGGGTTTGATGGTGCTTTCCTCGTCGCCTTCTTCCGTCAAAGATGGATCCACCTGAGGGTTCAACCTTCGGGCTCCTTTCTCGAACTTTGAGAGAACTAGGATCTTTGGCTTGCTAAACCTCTAACCCTAGAGTGAGTAGAGAGTGGCTTTGGGGTGTTTTTATCTCAAGGAGATGGATTCTCAACACATGAGAAGGGAGCTCCTTGAACTAGAGGAGGAGGAAGAAGAAGAGAGGAGAGAGAAGTGTTATGATAGAATGAGCTATTCTTTTCATTTTACAACCATAACTCAAATGAAAAGAATTATCAAATTAACAATAATAATAAAAATGAAATAGTTGATGGATGGTTTGGAATGACCACTATCATCACATTCATTAAATGAATTTTGCTAGAATCAAAGAGCGTCTTTGATATGTAATGATAATGGTCAAACTTTCAACCATGGTCAACAAGTCAACCTTGGTCAACAAGTCAACAAACCCAACCATAACATAATTTCATTTAATTAATACTATTAATTGATATATCACAAATTCATTAGGGTTTGGAAAAAGACGACTGTCAACTGTGCATACACACCCGTTCCGAAACCCTAATGAAAATCCTCTTCCTCCGCCTCAAACAACTGTGCATACACACCCGCATTCTTGTTCCGAGGAACATGAACACAATGAGATAAAACTAACCCCAAAACATATACCAGTATCTGACTCAAACCAGAGCCAGCCAGTAATATCCCTCCGGACTCCAAACGTGCACAAGTGCGCGGATGAGAACGAACCCTGTCGCAAAACCATGCGACCTCTACTCTGTTTTAACCAAAATCGAATAGCCCTCTGTGTGGGACTCTAAAGACTCGACACTACGCTGGCAGTGGGTTTAACCACAGACCGCAAGCGGCACTAGCTGTGCGTAACGGTCCCCAAGTAGATGCCGATAAGAAGACTGACGAGGTGAACCCTATCTGAACTCCTACTGAGTCTGAATGTGACAATCTCCGTACAGTCCGGTCTGTTCGTCTGATACATCGCATGGCGGGCCTAGGGGGCGGTAAACGTCAGTCCCCTAATAGCGGTACAAGTCGTGTCGGAGTGAAGCCCAAAACACCCTGAGATAACACTGGAAACCTACCAGTATATCTCGATTGCCCTGGCCAGGGACTTGTAACGTTTTTTGAAAATCGTTTCGGTGAAATTTCGAAAAAATCGGTAAAATAAGGGGGTTTTCTGTAAAAAGTCAAAATACAAATATCTTATTATAAAAATTAAATATACATATTCTAGCTATGTAATTGCTATTATTTGGTGTTTATTGAGCCGCTGGTGAAATTTCAAATTTTCTGAAAAAAATATTATTTTATTATTATTTTAAGCCGTCACTAATACATTTAATTAAGGAAAATTACAAATTGGAATGAGTTGAAACAAATTTTGTGCATCATAAAACATTAAATAAAATTTTATCATGTTATTTTTGGAACGAAATTATTTGCCAAAACGGTTTAGAAATTATTGAAGAAAAAAGGCTTTTTTTTAGCGTAAATGGATGTTTGGGGTATTGTATTTATCATTTTTCATCACCCCGCACCCGTACCCACACCCACACACACCCATTCACTTCTCCCCATGGCTGATTTCAGCAGCCACCATTCTTTTTCCCCACTTGATTTTCAAAGGAAGAGAAATGAAAGAAAAGAAAAGAAAATGGTTAAATGAGGTGGACTTTTGACTTTGGTTGACCTTGACTTTCACCCCCACTTTCTCTACCTCCCTCTCTCTCCTCTCCCACTCCCATTCAGCCGACCCCCCTTCCCTCCTACAGCAGCAACAGCCCCCCCCCCCATTTCCTTTCTCTTTTCTCTTCAAAACTTCATAAAAAATTGCCCAAAATCCATCAAAAAAAATCCCAAAACCCAAATCCGACTCCTACCCATTTTAGCTTAGCCCGTATAGCATGGATCCTTGTGAAAAGAGAGCATTTTGGAGGGCCATGGATGCTTGTGGATCTTCAAATGTTTTTGGGTATAATTCTAAACATTTTTGCTTAATTTGTTACTAATTTCTTAAAGCTAAGTTAATTAAGTGTTTAATTAGGTGTTTAAGAAAGAAAAAGGTTTTGAATTGAAGTTTGAGATTTCAAGTGTATGGTTTTGAATGAAGATTAGGGTTTGAGCATTTGATTAGGATTGTGATGGGTAGATTATCATATAATTGCTTGCAAAAATCAAATCTAGTTGCTAGTTGCATTTTGTTAATTTAAATTTGTGATAAGTATATATATTGCAAACTAGTTTTTGTAAATATTGTGTTAAATTGAGAATTAAAATATGGTTAGGGTTTTTATCATATTATTAACTTTATTAAGTGTAGTTTAACACTTTAGTTCATGGAAATCCAACCTAAATTGTAGTTTGTGCATTTTTGCTATGAAATTGTAAAAAGGGTATTTTGTAAACTAGAATATTAGGGTTTTTGGAATTTAATGAGATTAAATTCCGGAAATTGTTTCTATGACTTATTTAAGATATTTAATAAGTATATTGGCCGCTACATTCATTTAAACATCATGTTTTGTACAAAAACGGCGAATTGTGCTTGCTAGATTTTCGGAAAAATGACTTTTTAAGTGAAATTGGGGTTTTTGTGAGTTTTAACCTAGTTTATATTAAAATTAGTGTTCGTGAATGTGCAAATGAGTGTGATTGGATTTTTCTCGATGGTTTGACGTTTGTACATCGATATTGAGGGTTGGTTTGACTATTCTTGCATGCGTAGGCGATAGGTTTGGACCTACGCGTGATACGCGTGCCGATGTGATTTTCGTATGCCGTTTCGATTTCGAATTTAGTTTTAATGCGATACGGTGCGTTATGATATGTAGGTACCCCATGTGGACTTCGAGACGACAAGCAAGCGCATGGCGACGTCGGCACCGGCAAGCGAGGACCAAGTGAGTAGATTTATATCTACGGGGAGAAGTCGGGTGGATGGCGTATAGCACCCCCGCAGTCCGTGGTGATGTATACGGATGCGTATACACACCAACAATTTATGATATGTTGTTAGGATTTATTATTGATGATTTTAGATGGATATTGGTGTTGGATTGGTGCATGGTTACGAAACCTTAGGTAGTGGTTGCACCACACATACACACACACCCATATTTGCATACATTCTTCTTTCATATGTGCGTACATGGGATTATATATTGATGTGTATATTTACACATGGGTATGGGACTATGTGTTTATATACTGGATTTGAGGATAGTAATTGGGATTTGAGATGGGTCGATGATATTGGGCTTGAGGCCAGAAGATCCGTGATGTGTTTTGGTTCGTATTGAGATACGACATGATGTTTTAGCGCGTCTTTTGACGTAGTGATTCTTACATTCATGCATACATAGATAGTATCAATATTGTACTAGACGTAGATCAGTACCCCGATCATGATATTTGATAAAGAGGATATCAGATGAATAGTATGATGAATGTGATATTGACCCGTACCCAGATTTGGGGATGCCGTACGACGGATTTACGTACGAGCTATATTTTGATGATCGATCCGCACTCTTGACTTGGGATGTCTGGTTATGGATATGATATTATTGAGGCGGGATCACCGACTGTATATATACAGGTATGTATATGTATCGACTCAGATGATAGGCGGTTTCCTTACCTGTAGTTCAGCTTGTTAGTTCAGCCGTATAGTTTAGTGTAGTTGTTAGATTAGATTAGACTCCTACCTATTTCAAAACTAGCGGATCGTGGGTATTTTACAAGACAGGTCAAGGGATCTACGGATATTTCAAAAGACGTATCCTTTCTTAAAAACCACCGTAGCCCTATTTTCAAAACCCCGCGGTTCGTGTTATTTCAAATGGCACCATTTGTAGGACTTATATTAGATTAATGCAGATTAGTTATAGTTGCGTCTAGTTTTCAGCTCCCGCTCATTTTGTGGTCCGCTTCGCATCGCATGCTTATTTTTATGTTTCATACTCCATTAGTGATATCATGCTTTTAGGACACAAGCACCATTACCGATGATGCGTATGTACCACGTACACTTAATTGCCGGCTCACACACATCTTCATCGGTAATTGCCATGTCACGTACACCTTAGAAAATATTATTGCTTAACTTAGCTAGATAGCTAGTAGTTTGACATAATATTAGTGTACTTACCTTATATGCCAGCTTAGATATTGTAGTTATTACTTGTCACTTCATGCATACTTTTATTCATCGTTATGCCGTATTCATGGATTCTCATGCATATATTCACTATTTTACGTGTTATTGAGGTTTTGGATTCGGATTTCCATGAGATTTTCTGGATTTGGAGGAAAACCGCAAAAATATAAATAAACCTTTTCTCTCTTTTAAAATAAAAAGTGCGGTTTTCCTATGATGTATGAATCGTCCACCATGAGTTTGCTGATGGATTTCGAGACCCGATTTGAGGAGTGGAGGAACCGTTTCGGGTACATGGTGGACCCGGTATGGTACCCCGGGGCAAGAGGAATGTGGTGTTGACGTTGAGCCTGGCTGGGGAGCACTACCTACCGGTGATATTACCCGACGCGTCGGATATCCGGAGGATACCGTCGTGGTCTTGAGATGGATGGTAGGGGCCGGTCTGGACTGACGGCGCCCTAGATATTGAGATTGAGACATTGATATTTCGAGACAGTGAGATTTATGTTTTGTGTCGATGCTAGACACTGTTGATACTGATTTCATTTATGATACCTCAGTTTAAAAATACGAAGGAAATCTCACTAATTTATGAAAACAGTTTCTTCATTTACATGTATTCTGTTTCATGCATGCATACCTCATTCATATGATATATTGTTACCTGAGGCACAGACACGGGCACATGAGATTACACTCGGGTTAGATATTTACCCTAGCCTTGTTATAGGCTACATGTTATATACATTTTTGAGGCTATATTATGATCATTGACCTAGGATTGCGTTATTTATGCGATTTCTGTGCCTAGATGTTTTTCTATTCACGAGTTGGCAACTCACCCCCGTTGTGCCCCAGTTTCTTTCAGGTTTTGCCGTACAGGTTTAATTACGGCTTTGCGGGCTCAGTTTCATTCGGGTGACTTGCTAGTAGGTGGGTTTTTCTTGTATCGTACCCATCATATTACATTGTATAATATTATTCCATTGTATCTAGTAAATTCCATCAACCAAACATGTATTTATTGAGATAGAGACCAGTGTTGTTTATTCTTTCGACCTTAGAGTCGCTCGTTATATTTCTGGTGGTTTTGAGTTTCCTTTTGAGTTTTGATCCTCGCCGTTGGCGTTGTATATTATATTGCTTGTGTGGTTGTGACCGTCGATTGACGAAGAGCTAGCTCCCGCTTGGGGATGCCCTTTTCTTGATTTCGTATACTATTCATGTTGTATCCCGTTTGGGGGCCAGTATTTACAAAGGAGACTCTGCCGAAATTTTCAGTAAATTTTTGATGTTTTAAAAACCGCATAATTCGGCTTATGCTATTGAAATTACTTGCTTTAAGTTGGTTTTTCCTGCACTCTACTACTTTTCTTGGTTTGGATTTCTGGGTTTTCGGTTTACATAGATTACGTACGCCTCGAGACGTTCGTAGTTTAAGTGCCGGTCATGTTCCGTACTTTCGGGTCGTGACAGGACAACTCGTGTAATGGCTCTCCTAGACACAGCGCGATGTCAACCCCCAATACCGGGAGAGACGAATCCTGTCTAACCGTCACTGCCTCCAAGTGCTTCGGGACTGCACCCAACTACCACCTGTTTGCACGACTCCTTTGAGCCATGGTAGGGTAGTAATCAAAGTACAGTGGGAACACACTCGAGGCGAAGTGACAGTGTCAAGTCAGCGGACTAAGCTGTACTCATGTCACCTGGGAACTGATAACTGACGATAGGTATAATACCAACCTGTCAGTTCCCGACGAGTCATGTCCAGTGTACTCGTAACCCAACGAGCACCCGTATACTATCTCCAGTACGATGTACTGATGGCTGTGGGACAGACCATCTCCCACACTGGGATGAGAAGCGCATACGCTAGTCTACTCCGGAGTATCGATGCCCTGTCTCGATAGTCCTGCGACTAGGGACCTGTATAAGGATGTGCTTATAGATTACCCAGCCCCCACTAGTGTGACTGCCATCACAACGCTGGTAATCAAGCAAAGATCCCAAGGGCTCCACTAATGTGTATAGGTGATAAACTAAAATAAACACAAGTACACATTGAAGTAGAAACAAACCAAGTAGCATACTACTATATTGAGCAAGATTGTTTATACAAGGTGAATATCCCAAGCTTCCATTAAGTAATATACAAACTAGTATGATACAGTAATGGCCTCTAGGGCATATACACTAACAATCTCCCACTTGCACTAAGGCCATGTACTGGCGTATCGAAGACCTATCATCTCGATCAGCCGCTCGAACTGAGTCTGGGGCAAGGCCTTGGTGAATGGATCTGCAATGTTTTCTTCTGAAGCGACCCTCCGAACCTCGATCTCCTGGCGATCCACGATCTCCCTGATCAGGTGATACCGCCTCAAGATGTGTCTGGATTTCTGATGGGACCTGGGTTCCTTCGCTAAAGCTATAGCCCCGTTGTTGTCGCAATACAGAGGTATTGGATCAACAATGGACGGAACCACCTGAAGTTCTTTCAAGAACTTCCTTATCCAGACAGCTTCTTTTGCGGCATCAGATGCAGCGATGTATTCCGCTTCCATCGTCGAGTCTGCAACGGTTTCCTGTTTGGAACTCTTCCAACACACCGCCCCTCCATTGAGGGTAAAGACAAAACCCGACATGGACTTAGAATCATCCTTGTCACTCTGGAAGCTGGAGTCAGCAAAGGCCTCGATCTGGAGGTCTTTTCCTCCATACACCAAGAACATCTCCTTAGTCCTTCTCAGGTACTTGAGAATGTTCTTTACCGCTATCCAGTGCTTCTCCCCAGGGTTTGACTCATACCGGCTTACCACACTCAGTGCATAAGCTACATCCGGTCTGGTACACAACATCGCATACATTATAGAGCCTACCGCAGAAGCGTAGGGTATAATAGACATGCGATCCCTCTCCAAATCAGTCTTGGGAGACATCTCTTTAGAGAGGGTGATCCCGTGACAAGCCGGTAGGTTACCGCGCTTGGAATCTTCCATACTGAATCTTTTCAGTATGGTGTCGATGTACCTGGACTGAGAAAGTCCTAATATCCTCTTGGATCTATCACGATGGATCCGGATCCCCAGGATGTATGAGGCATCACCCAGGTCTTTCATGGAGAACATGTGTGACAAGAACCCCTTGACAGATTGTAGCATAGGAATGTCATTTCCTATTAAGAGAATGTCATCCACGTATAAAACGAGGAATACTACAGTTCTCGCTACAAATCTACTATAGATGCATGGTTCATCTGGACTTTTGATAAAGCCAAATTCCTTGACCGTCTCATCAAAACAGATGTTCCAACTCCGCGATGCCTGCTTTAGTCCATAGATGGACTTAAGCAACTTGCACACCTTTCCGCTGCTCCCACTCTGAATGAAACCCTCTGGCTGATCCATATAGACACACTCCTCTAAATTTCCATTTAGAAAAGCGGTCTTTACGTCCATCTGCCAAATCTCATAATCGTGGAAGGCAGCAATGGCAAGAAGGATCCGAATGGATTTCAGCATAGCCACTGGAGAAAAGGTTTCGTCATAGTCCAAACCAGGTCTTTGACGAAAACCCTTTGCAACAAGTCTAGCTTTATAGGTCTCAACCTGTCCATCTACACCAATCTTCCTTTTGAAGATCCACTTGCATCCTACGGGTTTTACCCCGTCTAGAGCAATGTCCAACGTCCATACTTTGTTGGTGTACATGGACTCCATTTCAGTCCGCATTGCATCCAGCCATTTTACCGAGTCAACGCTCTGAACGGCCTGCTGGAAGCTAGTAGGCTCATCATAATCTATGATGCAATCCTCTCTATCCCCGTCTATGAGAAAACCGTAGTATCTCTCGGGCGGATGAGACTGCCTACTACTTCTGCGGAGCGGCATAGGAATGTCCTGTTCTTTTGAACCTACTGGCTCTTCCAAGCTTTCAGTAATAGCTTGTGGTTCTGGAATTTCTTCCAGTTCTATTGCGCTCCCACTTATCTGGGTTTCTAAAAACTCAGTTTCCAAGAAGCGGGCATGTTGAGAAACAAGAACTTTTTGTTCCTCTGCGGAATAGAACAGATACCCCCTGGAGTTCTTTCGGTAACCCACAAACTTACACTGTACTGAACGTGCCTCGAGCTTGTCCGCATGCTGCTTTTTTACAAAAGCTGGACATCCCCATATCTTAAGATACTTAAGACAGGGTTTCTTCCCACTCCACATCTGATATGGGGTGGTAGGCACAGTCTTGGTTGGAGCCTTGTTCAAGAGATATGCAGCTGCTGAAAGGTTCCTAGGCACTCAAGTAAGGTCTCACAAGGCATCGGACATGCCATTTTAAAAATTTTGGTGCCGAGAAACCCTAGACTACGGATCGTTGCTAGAATTTTAGGCGAAAAGTAAACTAGTTAACACTTAACTACTTGGATATGGAAATAACAACCTTTGTAGATCCGGATATCCACCTCCACGGCTCCGCAACGAAGTCTCCTCGCTGTCCATGTTGAACCCCGGGCTCAAGCGTCGGCTTCGTCGAAGAAACGGGTGAGCTAGGTCGCCGGCTTCGTGTCAAAGACGATCTACGTCGAGGCATCGCAAGTTCAAGCTCCGACTTCACAAACTTGTGAAACTTGTGAAGTAAACACCCAAAACAACTTGGCAAGAGGTAGAGGGTGAAGAAATAGGAGGTGGGTTCTCTTTAGATTTGGATTTCTCTCACTAAAACTCAAGTTGCCATTGGAGTAGCAAGCTTGAAGAAGAAGAAGAAGATGAAGATGGTTATGATAAGTTCTATTAAAAAAGAAATATAAAAACAATACTTATCATAACTTAAACTAGGGTTAAGTGTAGAGAATAAACCATGGTCATTTGAGTGGGTTAGGGTTAAGCATGAAGACAAGAATGGTTAGCAAAGTCAAAGCTTCATGAAGCTTCAACATAAAACAAATAAAGCCACCATTCTTATCTTAATCCATTTCAAATAAATAAATAAACAAATAAATAAATAAATGAATATGCAAAACCCTAATTATCAAATTAACCATGGATTAATTCTATACACTTAACTAAATGATCAAGTATCATCAAACATGATACAAAAAGTGCACAAAAGTATATCACATATACAATGTGCAATCCAAGTGAGAAAAATCCGTTTAAAGTGAACCAATACTAGATAATGCAAAGTAATATATCAAATATATAATTATACATTAAATCATTAAATCAACATTTGATTCAATGATCCGGTCATGTCGCACATGACCGACTAGTATTCAATGTATCGATTTATCGAATCAATGATTCGATAACTAGGTCATATCGAATATAACCAATCGAAAACATATATCGCGAGAATGAAATGCGGTATCACATACACGCATTATTCTCGGTCCTGCACATATCTCATATGCGCTCCTATTTCGTTTCGCTTGAACCAGGAAACCTCTGTGTAGGACTCTAAAGACTCGTCAATACGCCGGTAGCAGATGATGATCATATCAAGCACCCACAAGCCGCAAGCGGTCTGCTAAACGTAACGGCCACCCGGGTATTGAGCGATCAGAAGATCGACGAGCTAGCCCGCTCACACTCCTGCGAATCCGACCAGTAACACTTACCGTACAGTCCGGTCTCTTCGTCTGATATATCGCATATCAAGTCTAGGGGTGGTAAACGTCAGACCCCAATAACCCGATAAGTCGTGCCGATGTGAGGCTCGTAACGGGTCGAGAAACTACTGGTAACACTTACCAGCAAATCTCTGATCAGCCCTGGCCAGGGACTTCCCTGTTACGGCCAATCGAGTACAGCGCAACATCAACCCCCAATACCGGGAGAGACGAAACCCCTCCTATCGCTCATTGCCTCCATGTGACTCGGGAATGTACCCAAAGACCACCGTTTTTCACGCCCTCATAGACGTGGTAAGGTGGAGATCAAAGCACAGTGGGAATCACACAAGACTCTATGACGATCTCGGGTCTACAGACGAACCTGTACAAGTGTCACCTGAGAACTGCCATCTGACGTGAGGTATAATACCATCTGGGAGTTCTCGGCGAGTCCGTCCAGTGTACCCAGTCTCCACTGAGCACCCGTATACCATCTCTGATGTCAAACATCAATGGATATGGGATCATCCATCGCCCATCACATGGGTTGAGAAGCGTATACGCTAGTCTACTCTGGTATATCGATGCCCTGTCTCGATACACCCACGACTAGGGACCTTGAAGGATGTACTTATGGACTACCATGTCCCCACTAGTATGATCTGCATCATAGTCCAGGTAGTCAAGTACATATCCTAAGGGCTTTACCAACATGTAACTCTAAGACAGTATAAAGAGACTAGTGTACATGTTAAGATAAAGAGTAACCAGATAGCATACTATCATATCGAGCAAGAAAGTCATGTCTATATATGTCCAAGCATCCAATATAATATACATCATCTGTACAATACTGGCCTCTAGGGCATACATACAACTAACAATCTCCCACTTGCACTAGGGCCAGCTGCTGTAGTATCGCATACCGAGCATCCCGAAGAGTCTCTCAAACTGTATCTGGGGAATGGCCTTCGTGAGTGGATCCGCCGTGTTGTTCTTCGTGTCAACTCTCCTGACCTCGATCTCCCAGCGATCAACTATCTCCCGGATCAGGTGATACCGCCTCAGAATATGCCTGGATCGCTGATGGGACCTGGGTTCCTTGGCCAAAGCCACCGCTCCATTGTTATCGCAATACAAAGGTATTGGATGCTCAATGGATGGAACCACTCAAAGTTCAGTAATGAACTTCTTGATTCAGACAGCCTCTTTGGCAGCATCGTTGGCAGCGATGTATTCAGCCTCCATCGTCGAGTCTGCCACGGTTTCCTGCTTGGAACTCTTCCAGCTAACCGCCCCTCCGTAAAGGGTAAAGACAAAACCCGACTGCGACTTAGAGTCGTCCTTATCACTCTGGAAGCTCGAATCGGTAAAGGACTCCACTTGGAGCTCTCCGTTACCATACACCAAGAACATATCTCTAGTCCTTCGCAAGTACTTGAGAATGCTCTTCACAGCTGTCCAGTGACTCTCTCCAGGATCAGCTTGATACCTGCTCACTATACTTAGTGAGTATGCTACATCGGGTCTGGTACATGGCATCGCATACATGATAGAGCCTACTGCCGAAGCATAGGGTATTCCTTGCATGCGAGCTCTCTCCAAATCAGTCTTGGGAGACATCTCTTTGGAGAGAGTGACTCCAGAGATCGTGGGCAAGTTCCCACGCTTGGACTCTTCCATACTAAACCTCTTTAGTATGGTGTCAATGTACCTGGATTGGGACAATCCCAAAATCCGTTTGGATCTATCTCTATAGATCCTTATTCCCAATATGCAGAAGGCATCACCAAGATCTTTCATTGAGAATCTTTGTGATAAGAAGAGCTTGACCGATTGCAGCATAGGAATATCATTTCCTATCAAGAGTATGTCGTCCACGTACAATACGAGGAAGACAACCTTACTCTCTGCTACCTTCTTGTAGATACAAGGTTCATCTGGATTTTTGACGAAATCAAACTCTTTGATAACGACGTCAAAACAGATGTTCCAACTCCGCGATGCTTGCTTTAATCCATAAATGGATTTAAGCAGCTTGCACACCTTCCCGCTGCTCCCACTGTCTACGAAGCCCTCTGGCTGAGTCATGTACACGCACTCTTCTAAATCACCGTTTAGAAAGGCGGTCTTAACATCCATTTGCCAGATTTCGTAGTCATGATATGCAGCGATGGCAAGCATGATCCGGATGGATTTAAGCATAGCCACTGGAGAAAAGGTCTCGTCATAGTCCACACCTGGTCTTTGACGAAAACCCTTTGCTACAAGTCTAGCTTTGAAAGTCTCCACTTTCCCATCTACACCAAGTTTCTTCTTGAAGATCCACTTGCTCCCAATGGGTTTTATCCCTTCAGGAGCAACTTCCAAAGTCCATACTTTGTTGGTGTACATGGAATCCATCTCAGACCGCATTGCATCCAGCCATTTCACTGAGTCCTCACTCGTGATGGCCTGCTCGAAGCTAGTTGGGTCATCATCCTCCATGATGCAATCCTCGCTCCCACCATCCATGAGAAAACCGTAGTATCTCTCAGGTGGGCGAGGAACCCTACTAGATCGGCGGAGAGGCTGGGGTTCATCGGGAACTACGGAATCCTCTGGTTCAACCAAATCTTCTGTTGTAGTCTGTATTGCTGGAACCTCTTCCAGTTCTAACTCAATGCCACTTATCTGTTTCATAAGAAAACTTTTTTCTAAGAAAGTGGCATGTCGAGAAACAAACACCTTTTGTTCCTCGGGGTGGTAGAAGATATACCCTCGCGAATGTTTGGGATATCCAACAAACTTACATAGAACAGACCTTGCCTCGAGCTTGTCCGGATTTTGTGTTTTAACATAGGCCGGACAACCCCATATCTGAATAAAATTAAGACATGGTCTCTTGCCATTCCATATCTCATATGGAGTGGTAGGCACTGATTTTGTTGGAACTCTATTCAGTAGGTATGCAGCAGTCTCCAGTGCATATCCCCAGAAGGAGATAGGTAACTCAGCTGTACTCATCATAGAGTGCACCATATCTAATAGGGTGCGATTTCTCCGCTCCGATACACCGTTGTGCTGTGGTGTATATGGAGGAGTCAGCTGAGAGAGAATCCCATTCTCTTTTAGGAAGTCCCGGAATTCATTGCTCAAGTATTCACCTCCTCGATCAGATCGTAGGATTTTAATACTTTTTCCGGTTTGGTTCTCAACTTCTTGTTTATATTCCCTAAATTTCTCAAAAGCTTCTGATTTGTGTTTCATCAAGAACACATATCCGAATCTAGAGAGATCGTCAGTGAATGTAATGAAGTACGAAGAACCATCCCTGGCATGTGTAGACATGGGACCGCATACATCACTATGTATCAGTCCCAAGAGTTCGGTAACTCTTTCTCCGTATCCCGTAAACGGAGTTTTGGTCATCTTGCCTTTGAGACATGACTGGCAAGTGTCATAAGATGAAAATTCAAACGGATTTAAATATCCATCTTTATGCAACTTAGCAAGTCGTGTCGCATTGATGTGACCCAGTCTACAATGCCACAAGAAGGATTCGTTGAGTTCAGAACTCTTCCTCTTGTGTGTGTTTGTTATGCTCAGAACCGTTGATTGATTTAGAACATAAATGCCATTGCACAACGTGCCTGATCCAACCAACTTTTGGTTACGGAAAATGTTCATAACATTGTCCTGTAATAAAAAATTATATCCCTCTTTACTTAATAAAGAAACCGATATAATGTTGCATATCAGGTTCGGCATGTAATAGCATTCGTTCAGAACCAATGTATTACCAGTTGGTAATACAAGGTGATATTCCCCGACAGTCTTAGCTGCAACAATTGCACCATTTCCAACTCTAATGTCTTTATCACCTTCTCCAAGTTCTCTACCTTTCCTTAGCCCATATAACTGATTACATATATGGGATCCCGACCCGGTATCCAATACCCAGGACGTAGAGCAAATAGAGAAACAGTTCTCAGTAACGAACACACCCGAAGAAAATGCATCAACATGTACTTTCTTCATTCGGGTGGCATGGGAATCCTGGCATTCCCCTATATCCTGTTCATTCCTATAACTCTTATAGGAAAGAACGGAACCAACGTTCCCCAGCACAGTATAACATGCGGGTTCGGTCAATACATCCATATTATTATCTTGATTAAGGCATGAACTGGTCGCTACCTGGAGAGAGAGAGAAGAAAACACTTTAGCGTATGCTCGTGCAAGATCAGATTGGTTATTATCTTATCTAATCAGGATGGCTCCCACTGCTTTTTATCAAATCTTCCTCCAAACCCTAAAAGGAAAGACTAGCCGGGATTAATTACACACTACAGGTTCGCCAATCTTTCAGCCAGGCCAGTGTCGGTACTTTGAGGGAGGTCCCCCATGCTTTCGCACGAACCTAATTAATGTAAACCTCATTTTCCCAGAGGCGTAACCTCGTTAACACCTTTCTAGACACCTACTTGATCAGCTAATTGCAATGTGTAAAACTCTCCCAGGAGTAACTCTTACTCGCAGTGGGTATCGGGATCCAACTATCTCATAGAAGGTATGCAATCTCATTGCAAATTTCAACACTTGAAATTCCCGATAATATTTTTCCCCTAGCGTCCTATGACCTTGACGGAGGCCAAACAACCCATAGTCCGCTAGTCAAGTTCAACCCGTCATTTCCTGATTGAATTAAACCCACCCGCACGACCCTTGACGGAGGCCAAACAACGCCGTACGAATACCCTAATCCAATCGCATCATATGCTAGCAGATAAGCACTAGTTAGCTACCGTACACTGCACCTTGACGGAGGCCAAACTACCGCAGCACGAATACTAACTAATACTTATCTGAAATGACGGAGGGCTACGCAGGTTTTTCATAAAAACCATGAGCGTAATGAACTTGATATCGTTATAGAATCAAATGATGTTTTGAAATGGAGTGATTTTGAGGCTTTTCTAGTTTTGCTAAAGGAGTCACTCCCGGTGAAGGGATCTCGGTCCTTTCCTCGTCGAATGAGGTGCAGGATATATCATATATATCGCTGTGCAAAGCAAAAACCCAAAAGCAGTCAAAAGCAAACCGAGTGTGTAGCATCTGCCAGTTATTGCTAAAGGAGTCACTCCCGGTGAAGGGATCTCGGTCCTTTCCTCATCGAATAAGGTGCAGGGTATATCATATATACCGCTATGCAAAGCAAGAACTATAGCTACCTGTTTTATTTAAAATTCGATTCTACAACATCTTAGGTTTCTTTATCTTTCATTAATCACATTAATGAAGTCCCATCATTTAAATACCTAAACATCACAGATAGATATGACGTACACTTATGCCATCCGCATTCGCCTCGATGTCCCCTCGTGCACCGTTAGGTTAGGTAACTAACGACAGAGCAGGGCAGGGCAAGCGCGGGTGTAAAACATAAGTAACGTCTATATAATATATCATATATATCATATACTAAATCCATTACAGAATCGCATCACAGATATCGCAGCAGAATAATCATATGAAATATTGGATATACTAGGACGTCCGTGTTTTCAATACGAGCCAGTATAAAACACGGATTCCACGGTCGTAACGAATAGCCAATCCCACACCCCTAGACCCCTACGAGAGCGGCAAGCAACCCTGCCAATTCTAGGGTTAGGAGACCCGGACTCGACTCCTCGAGTTGGTCTCCCACTGGACCCCAGAACCCGGTTACTTGTGCTCCCCTCCTTGGGTCTATCCTAATGCGGAAAAGTAAATAATATACAAAAGGTGACATCTTCCGCTACCTGGAAGTGCCCCAAATAAAAGAATATTATATACAAGTTTTTACATGAATGAAAATGAAAAACACTCATCTCACAAAAAAAACCCCGGCTATTCTAATACGACGATCCAATATAACATATCCAGCAACACATAACATCACATGCCATCAACGTAAGTAAGTATGCATACCCCAATTGTCGTTAACGTATAGCAACGAAACCGGCGATATGAACATACTACACTTACGGTCACAGAAAAGAAAGTGTAAAACTACAACAATTGGAATCCGCAACTTCTTTAGACATCGCATGCCTAATCAAATGAAATACTTAGACATCCCATGCCTAACAGATATAAATCCCGCATTTTAGTCTCATTATCGAAAACTCTTTTCAATATCATATGGGACTAAACTGCTAAATTTATAACATTCATCCAGTTATCACATAACTACTTGTGAATTCCAATTATTGTATCCCATTCCGGATAAACAGAAAATGTTAAACTTTCCGATCGAACAGTCGAATTCCCAAGTTTTCCCGATACAGTCCAACATGAAATAAGTCTAACAACATTCAGTTCGTGCCTCAGTACCGACGGTCCAGCCGTAGAAGGGTCAAGCCAACGCCTCACATGTGGCATGCCGTACTGCCCCAAACCCGAAGGTTCAAAGGGCAGTTCAAGACGGTCATATAATCGAGTTAAGGTTTGTTGTCTTCTAGAGGGTCCATCGCGTTACTTGCACTACTTAGAACGTCGTTAAACTACGGAAAAATCCAACACTTGGAAATTTCCCGACAGGGGAAAAGTTGGGTATTTATATCCGGTCGAACTTTTTAACATATTCTATAAATTATCCGGAAAAACACAAAAGACGAAATTTGATAATCCGATCGAAATACCGAATCCCCAAAACAACCCCAGAAAATTCAACTCTTGAAAAAATATTAAAAATTCCCAGAAAACTCAGCAGAATTTATCAGGAGTTACTGTGTAAAATAAATAAAATATGGTGGCCGTACGGCCGCGGAACCGCCGCACGAGGCTTGCTCGTGCCGTGGAACCGCGGCAGTTTGATGGAGTTAGGGCAACGAATTTTACAGAAACTCCTAAATTCACCTGCTGAATTTTTTAGAAACTTTTAATATGGAAAAATCCACGTTTTTTAAAAAAGGAAAGAGAGCATTATATGAGATGGGGTTTCGGGTCGATCGGACTTCAAACTCCGTCGGGACTTCGCCTAAGGCTCTAGCTAGGCTCTGATACCAGTGAAAGGTTCCTAGGCACTCAAGTAAGGTCTCACAAGGCATCGGACATGCCATTTTAAAATTTTTGGTGCCGAGAAACCCTAGACTACGGATCGTTGCTAGAATTTTAGGCGAAAAGTAAACTAGTTAACACTTAACTACTTGGATATGGAAATAACAACCTTTGTAGATCCGGATATCCACCTCCACGGCTCCGCAACGAAGTCTCCTCGCTGTCCATGTTGAACCCCGGGCTCAAGCGTCGGCTTCATCGAAGAAACGGGTGAGCTAGGTCGCCGGCTTCGTGTCAAAGACGATCTACGTCGAGGCATCGCAAGTTCAAGCTCCGACTTCACAAACTTGTGAAACTTGTGAAGTAAACACCCAAAACAACTTGGCAAGAGGTAGAAGGTGAAGAAATAGGAGGTGGGTTCTCTTTAGATTTGGATTTCTGTCACTAAAACTCAAGTTGCCATTGGAGTAGCAAGCTTGAAGAAGAAGATGAAGATGGTTATGATAAGTTCTATTAAAAAAGAAATAGAAAAACAATACTTATCATAACTTAAACTAGGGTTAAGTGTAGAGAATAAACCATGGTCATTTGAGTGGGTTAGGGTTAAGCATGAAGACAAGAATGGTTAGCAAAGTCAAAGCTTCATGAAGCTTCAACATAAAACAAATAAAGCCACCATTCTTATCTTAATCCATTTCAAATAAATAAATAAACAAATAAATAAATAAATGAATATGCAAAACCCTAATTATCAAATTAACCATGGATTAATTCTATACACTTAACTAAATGATCAAGTATCATCAAACATGATACAAAAAGTGCACAAAAGTATATCACATATACAATGTGCAATCCAAGTGAGAAAAATCCGTTTAAAGTGAACCAATACTAGATAATGCAAAGTAATATATCAAATATATAATTATACATTAAATCATTAAATCAACATTTGATTCAATGATCCGGTCATGTCGCACATGACCGACTAGTATTCAATGTATCGATTTATCGAATCAATGATTCGATAACTAGGTCATATCGAATATAACCAATCGAAAACATATATCGCGAGAATGAAATGCGGTATCACATACACGCATTATTCTCGGTCCTACACATATCTCATATGCGCTCCTATTTCGTTTCGCTTGAACCAGGAAACCTCTGTGTAGGACTCTAAAGACTCGTCAATACACCGGTAACAGATGATGATCATATCAAGCACCCACAAGCCGCAAGCGGTCTGCTAAACGTAACGGCCACCCGGGTATTGAGCGATCAGAAGATCGACGAGCTAGCCCGCTCACACTCCTACGAATCCGACCAGTAACACTTACCGTACAGTCCGGTCTCTTCGTCTGATATATCGCATATCAAGTCTAGGGGTGGTAAAAGTCAGACCCCAATAACCCGATAAGTCGTGCCGATGTGAGGCTCGTAACGGGTCGAGAAACTACTGGTAACACTTACCAGCAAATCTCTGATCAGCCCTGGCCAGGGACTTCCCTGTTACGGCCAATCGAGCACAGCGCAACATCAACCCCCAATACCGGGAGAGACGAAACCCCTCCTATCGCTCATTGCCTCCATGTGACTCGGGACTGTACCCAAAGACCACCGTTTTGCACGCCCTCATAGACGTGGTAAGGTGGAGATTAAAGCACAGTGGGAATCACACAAGACTCTATGACGATCTCGGGTCTACAGACTAACCTGTACAAGTGTCACCTGAGAACTGCCATCTGACGTGAGGTATAATACCATCTGGGAGTTCTCGGCGAGTCCGTCCAGTGTACCCAGTCTCCACTGAGCACCCGTATACCATCTCTGATGTCAAACATCAATGGATATGGGATCATCCATCACCCATCACATGGGTCGAGAAGCGTATACGCTAGTCTACTCTGGTATATTGATGCCCTGTCTCGATACACCCACGACTAGGGACCTTGAAGGATGTACTTATGGACTACCATGTCCCCACTAGTATGATCTGCATCATAGTCCAGGTAGTCATGTACATATCCTAAGGGCTTTACCAACATGTAACTCTAAGACAGTATAAAGAGACTAGTGTACATGTTAAGATAAAGAGTAACCAGATAGCATACTATCATATCGAGCAAGAAAGTCATCTCTATATATGTCCAAGCATCCAATATAATATACATCATCTGTACAATACTGGCCTCTAGGGCATACATACAACTAACAGCTGCTTCTAGTGCATAACCCCAGAAAGATCGCGGTAACTCAGCCTTGCTCATCATGGAACGAACCATATCCAATAGGGTTCGATTCCGTCTCTCCGATACACCGTTATGTTGCGGAGTGTATGGAGGAGTAAGCTGAGAGAGAATTCCATTCTCTTTTAAGTAATTCAGGAACTCGGCACTTAAGTATTCTCCACCTCGATCCGATCTTAGAATCTTGATACTTTTTCCTGTCTGTTTTTCAACTTCATTCTTGTAATCCCGAAATTTCTCAAAGGCCTCGGATTTGTGCTTCATTAAGAAGACATGTCCATACCTAGAGAAATCATCTGTGAAAGTAATGAAGTATGAATAACTGCTTCGCGCATGTGTAGACATCGGACCACATACGTCACTGGGTATGAGTCCTAAGAGCTCGCTCGCTCTTTCTCCGTGTCCAGTGAACAGAGTCTTTGTCATCTTTCCCATGAGACAAGATTCACAAGTGGCATAAGACTGATGCTCGAACGGATCCAAGTATCCTTCTTTATGTAACTTAGTCAACCATGTCTCATTGATGTGACCCAGTCTACAATGCCATTAGAAAGCCTGATTTATATCTGGAGACTTTCTTTTGTGTGTATTCTGGACATTGAAAATCTGTGGTTGGTTTAATACGTATATACCATTGCTCAATGTACCTGACCCAATCAGAACTTGATTAAGGTGAATGTTTACAACATTACTTACAAACGCAAATTCATAACCTTCTTTAGAAACCAAAGATACAGAAATGATATTACAAGTTGCGTTGGGTACAAAAAAGCAATTACGCAAAACCAAAACATGTCCATCTGACATTCCCAGGTGATAGTCCCCCACGGCTTTAGCATCCATGCTAGCTCCGTTCGCAACTCTGAGGGTCATGTCACCTGCCTTCAAAACCCTACGGTTTCTCAACGCCTGCAAAGAATTACAGATATGAGATCCTGATCCGGTATCCAATACCCAGGAAGTAGAGTTTATTGAAAGACAGTTCTCAATAACATACACACCTGAAGCTGAAGCCGCAACCTGCTTCAGTTCCTGTGTCCTGGCCTTCCAAGCCCTGCAATCTTTCTTCCAGTGTCCACTCTTATGACAATAGAAGCATTCTTCTTTACCTATAAGCTTCACCGCTATCATTGTTGCCTTTGCCTTTCCCTTCGTATCCACTTTACTAACATCGCCCCTTGGTTTGGCGGGGGCTTTCCTCTTCTTTCCCTTGGCTTTCGCCTTGGACCTAGAAGAAGAAGATCCTCCTACAAATAAAGTGGATGTTTCCCTACTTTTCTGTAGGATTCCCTCTGCGCTCCTCAGCATGTTGAGGAGTTCTGAAAGTTCAACCTCTTTTTCTTATAAGTTGAAGTTCAGTATAAACTGGGCGTAAGTGGAAGGAAGGGACTGGAGAATCAAGTCCGTATAGAGCTCATTCTCCAACGTGGTTCCAAGTTCCGCGAGCTCCTCAATGAAGCCAATCATCTTAAGCACGTGTTCCGCTACCGATGATCCGATGGCCAACTTTGCCGAAAATAACTTCTTCGACACTTCGTATCTTGCGATACGAGATTGCTCTCCATACAGTTCTTTTGTTTGGAGAAATATGGATTCAAGGTCCATATTCTCGTGCCTCCTCTGATGTTCATTGTCCATCGAGGCAAGTACAAGGCACTTGGCCTTCGCGCTATCAATCTCCCAGGTTTTACGGATTTCCTTATCCGCGACGCTGGAGGTGGGACTTGGGACGGGGGGAGCATTGGTGGTAAGAAGATACCCCAGCTTGTCGTAAGTGATTGCCATTTTGACATTCCTGAGCCAATCTTTGTAGTTTGGCCCTGTCAGTATATTTTTATCTAGAAGTAACTTAAGTCCAGTCATGTCGATTGGTCGCTGCAATTAGGAAAGAGAGAAGAAACACTTAGCACGATGCTCTTGCAAGTTTAGAATGGTTTTTAGTTTTTCTAAACAGGATGGCTCCCACTGTCTCTCGAATCCCTCCTCAAACCATAAAGGAAGACTTAGTCGAGATCAATCCCACCGCACAATACTTGCTTAACTGTTCAGCCAGGCCAGTGTCGGTACTTCGAGGGAGGTTTTCCAACGCTTTCGCGAAGTTCCTTAATTAAATAACCTCTTTTCCCTGGGGGCGTAGCCCCGCTAACACCTTTCTAGGCACCTACTAGGTTTATAGCATTGATCATTTAGTGAGAAATTTCCCGAGGAGTAGCATATACTCACAGTAGGATCGGGATCCAAATATCATCGTGTGACGAAACTGAAGGAATCCTACCAGAATCACCACACACCAAATGGTATGCAAATCTAGCAAGTTTCTGTACTTATGAAACTCCCGATGTGGATTTTTGCCCCATGCTCTTATGACCTTGACGAAGGTCAACAAATCATAAGTCACATGTCAAGTTCTGCCCGTCATTTTCCAGGTTAATTTGAACCCACCCGTATATACCCTTGACGAAGGTCAACAAGGCAATACGACTGTCCCAAACCAACGCATCTATCTATGCTACATATGAACACTCAACAGCTACCAATCTCTATGCCTTGACGAAGGTCAACAAACATAGCTTGAATACTATTAAATATTCATACGAAACGACGGAGGGCTACGAATGGTTTTGGCGAAACCGTGAACGTAGTGAACTTGATATAATCGATGGAACGAGATAGCTTTTAAAAGGAGTGGCTCAAGCTCCGCATTTAAAAGTTAGTTTTGAAAAGAACCGAGTGGTTTTTCGAAAGTGTTCCAACGACTTTTGCTTGGTTTATTATCTTGCATTAGTTCTTTTAATGCGTGATATTCTTGCATTAGTTCTTTTAATGTGTCCCATCATTTAATCCTACCATTGCAGAAAACAACCAAAATATGACGTACGCTTATGCCATTCGCATTCGCCACGGGGCCCCGTCATCACCCGTTAGGTTACTTAACTAACGACAGAGCGGGGGCTGGGCTAGCGCGGCTGTAAAACATAAGCAACGCCTAAATAGTTATAAATGTAAAGCAATGATAGACATTACAGATCACAGATGAATACATTGGATATACTAGGAATCCGCAATCCGTTCGAGCCTGCAACGAAAAGCGGATTACACGGTCGCGGTGAATAGCCAAAACCCCACCCAAGACCCCTACGGGTGCGGCAAACTACCCTCCAAGTACCCGAAGCGAAGCAACCTCCCTCACCACCGTGAGTAGGCCACTCGGCACTTCGAGATACCCGGTAGTTTGTGCACCCCCTCCATGGGTCTATCCTAGGAGCTAAAACAGTAAAAAGAATTATACAATGACGGCTACAACCCCGACCCGGTTGTGCGGCCAAACAAATAATATTTCATCAATTTACATATTACATGAATGAAAGAAAAAGAAAAGCTCATCTCACATCCACCCCGGCTATTCACCCGCGACAGTCCAACGCATTCATATACACAAACCATCATCAATCACAGATCACAGATATGTATAACCCCGACTAATCGACATATAGCGATTAGCCGACGTTCAATACATACAAACATCACAGATATAACCAATATAGTCAAAGTGTAGTGAAGTTCGATAAAAATACGGATTTATAGGCCCCCAAAAACAAATTTCTTTTCTGGAAAACCTGGGCACAAATAAACCATCTGAAAAATCCCAAAACCCTACCAGAAGAACACTGCACAAAACCCGATCACTAGAGGAACCTAAACGGCGGCGGTTCCACGGCAAATGCATACCTATTGCCGCGGAACCGCGGCGGTTTGAGGGAATCAGGGGATCGTTTTTGGTGGGTGTTCTCACAAAACCCTGAGCCGATTTTTGGAGTAAAACTTTTTACCTTTTGAGCACAAAAAATTTCAACAGAAAGTTAGGGTTTTTAACTTTTAGGTTTTCATGATTTTTCCGATCGAACTTCCGTACACTTTACAACTAAGCTAGTTTAAGTTTAGTTAGGCTCTGATACCACTGTAAGTCCACGTTGCCACCCCCGGTTCTTGCAGGGAGGCGGAAACGGTATAAAAATCAAATTTTTAGCGCATGAGGCAACATGGACTAACAAAGTCGGGATCTTTTCTAAACTAAACTAGCAAGAAAGTTAAAGAGAGTTAGCTACTCGGATAAAAGGTTATACCTAACTTGAACTCCTGCTTCTTGAAACCTTTGTAGGGTTTGATGGTGCTTTCCTCGTCGCCTTTTTCCGTCAAAGATGGATCCAACTGAGGGTTCAACCTTCGGGCTCCTTTCTCGAACTTTGAGAGAACTAGGATCTTTGGCTTGCTAAACCTCTAACCCTAGAGTGAGTAGAGAGTGGCTTTGGGGTGTTTTTATCTCAAGGAGATGGATTCTCAACACATGAGAAGGGAGCTCCTTGAACTAGAGGAGGAGGAAGAAGAAGAGAGGAGAGAGAAGTGTTATGATAGAATGAGCTATTCTTTTCATTTTACAACCATAACTCAAATGAAAAGAATTATAAAATTAACAATAATAATAAAAATGAAATAGTTGATGGATGGTTTGGAATGACCACTATCATCACATTCATTAAATGAATTTTGCTAGAATCAAAGAGCATCTTTGATATGTAATGATAATGGTCAAACTTTCAATCATGGTCAACAAGTCAACCTTGGACAACAAGTCAACAAACCCAACCATACCATAATTTCATTTAATTAATATTATTAATTGATATATCACAAATTCATTAGGGTTTGGAAAAAGACGACTGTCAACTGTGCATACACACCCGTTCCGAAACCCTAATGAAAATCCTCTTCCTCCGCCTCAAACAACTGTGCATACACACCCGCATTCTTGTTCCGAGGAACATGAACACAATGAGATAAAACTAACCCCAAAACATATACCAGTATCTGACTCAAACAAAAGCCAGCCAGTAATATCCGTCCGGACTCCAAACGTGCACAAGTGCGCGGATGAGAACGAACGCTGTAGCAAAACCATGCGACCTCTACTCTGTTTTGCCCAAAAGCGAATAGCCCTCTGTGTGAGACTCTAAAGACTCGACACTACGCTGGCAGTGGGTTTAACCACAGACCGCAAGCGGCACTAGCTGTGCGTAACGGTCCCCAGGTAGATGCCGATAAGAAGACTGACGAGGTGAACCCCATCTGAACTCCTACTGAGTCTGAATGTGACAATCTCCGTACAGTCCGGTATGTTCGTCTGATACATCGCATGGCGGGCCTAGGGGGCGGTAAACGTCAGTCCCCTAATAGCGGTACAAGTCGTGTCGGAGTGAAGCCCAAAACACCCTGAGATAACACTGGAAACCTACCAGTATATCTCGATTGCCCTGGCCAGGGACTACTCGTGTAATGGCTCTCCTAGACACAGCGCGATGTCAACCCCCAATACCGGGAGAGACGAATCCTGTCTAACCGTCACTGCCTCCAAGTGCTTCGGGACTGCACCCAACTACCACCTGTTTGCACGACTCCTTTAAGCCGTGGTAGGGTAGTAATCAAAGTACAGTGGGAACACACTCGAGGCGAAGTGACAGTGTCAAGTCAGCGGACTAAGCTGTACTCATGTCACCTAGGAACTGATAACTGACGATAGGTATAATACCAACCTGTCAGTTCCCGACGAGTCCTGTCCAGTGTACTCGTAACCCAACGAGCACCCATATACTATCTCCAGTACGAAGTACTGATGGCTGTGGGACAGACCATCTCCCACACTGGGATGAGAAGCGCATACGCTAGTCTACTCCGGAGTATCGATGCCCTGTCTCGATAGTCCTGCGACTAGGGACCTGTATAAGGATGTGCTTATAGATTACCCAGCCCCCACTAGTGTGACTGCCATCACAATGCTGGTAATCAAGCAAAGATCCCAAGGGCTCCACTAATGTGTATAGGTGATATACTAAAATAAACACAAGTACACATTGAAGTAGAAACAAACCAAGTAGCATACTACTATATTGAGCAAGATTGTTTATACAAGGTGAATATCCCAAGCTTCCATTAAGTAATATACAAACTAGTATGATACAGTAATGGCCTCTTGGGCATATACACTAACAGATGAGTCTTTAGAGTCCCCCACAGACAGTTTCCCAAGTTCGGGCGAAACGTTGTAGAGGCCGTATGGTTTTATGGCAGGGTTCGGAAAATGCACGTGCGTTTACGCACGTGTCATATTTCGGGCAGATAATACTGGTAGGCTTTGGTTTAAACCGGATCCAAGTATTATACTGTGTAGATATAATATCTTTGTCTTAGTTGCATTTGTATTCGGTAGTAATACAAATGCGGGTATGTTTATACTGTTACGGGGTTATCCTGAAATTCGTTTCGGGATCACTTTTAGAAGTTGCCAGTTTCCAGTTTTCTATCACCCGTATTTAACATTCGGATAAATACGGATTTATCTTTTCTTCTTGAGGATGAGTCATGAGGTGAGTCATGAGTGGAAGCTTCTTGATATGGTGACTAGGATTAGTGACTCATGGATGCATTAAATGCTTTAGTGACTAGGTTAATGTTCATTGGTTTGCATTTAATGTTTTGTGTGACTCATTCTTTTCATTAAGTGAGATGATATGATCTTTCACCTTGTGGTCACCTCCTCCTCTCCTACACTCACCCCCTCCTCTATATTTGGCCGACCCCTCCCCTCTTGCCATTGGGGTATGGTTCATTTTGGAAAAAAAAGATATAGTTTTGTTGTATGGAAATTTCAAAGCTTATTTCATTCCATCACAGTTTCAAAAGGCAACTTCATTAACCGTTCGTCCATAGCTTTGGACGAAGAGAGACAAAGTGTTCTACTCATTCTCTACATCAATCTTAGTCATCTCTTTTAGCAAACTTGATGATCGAGTTGCCTCGGTTCAGAGGCGGGAGCCCGTTTAAAGATCCGTCGACGTGGTGCCACCTGGACGAGAAGACTGGAGATTCAGGAGATCGGAGCAGCCGCAACAAAGCGTGGGATGATGGTTGAAGACCGAAGGACTCGGATCGTTCGGTATAACATTTCTACCCACTTTGTAGTTTATTAGTTTAGCTTTAATGGCAGATCCGGGTTATAGTATACGATAGCGCCAGTTGTAAAAGTTTTTGTTCCGCATTTGGCGTCTGTTAGACAGTCGGGGCGCTACCGTGTACTTACACCTCACACCCTCATTTTTCCCTCACCACTCACACCCTCATTTTTTTTTCTCATCACTCACACTATCTCATTTTATTGTTCTCCTTGCCTTCCTCAAACTTAAACCTATCTTGATTCATCACAAAACCAAGCCCACTCTTTACTAAACCTCATTAAAACCCTCACAAAATCAAGTTAAGCCTCTTGAGATGACTTGGAGCTTGGAAAGATAGGGTTTTCAAGCAAGCTTGGTGAGGTAGTGATCTCTACCGTTATCTAGGCTTTATAGATGCAGTGTTGCTTATTAATTGCTGTTTTAAACACTAAAGATATAGTTTTTATGTAAATATTGTATTTTTGGCGATAAGTCGGTGTCTCTGTGATCTTCTATCACTACGTTAGTTTACTGTAAAATCTAGCAATGCGGTAGTATTGTGTTAGAAGCCCTGAGTGTTCACCTGAAACCCGGACCCAACCCAACTTAGTCGACCCGGCAAGTTTTTGGAAAAAGCCAGACTCCGCCGGGTTTTTAGTGACCTGGGGAGTTGTGTTTTTGAGGGTAGCTGTCTGTAGGTTATCCTTGGTGTTTGGTACTGTTTGATTTTCCCATATTGACTATAGGCAAAATCTAGGACCACTTAGCTAATTTTTAGTGTTTCGGCAACGTGCGATACGATTAATCCGACTTAGTTTAATTGTTACCGGTAGCTTGCAGTCGTGGATTTATTTTGAGATGCCGCTATACGCGTTTAGCCGCTAAGCGAACCTTCGTGGTTTGAGGGAACCGATTCGTTAATTGGCGTTGTGTTTGTATATTATTGGGTAGTTTGCTAAATCCACGCGTTATTGTGTTGTGTAAAAATAGGATCGCAGGCGGAAACTTCGGACGCTGCGAGGAGGGGAAAACAGGTGGTTGGATTTACCTAGCTCGAGATCATCGGTGAGTAGATTTAACATCTACGGGGGAATCGCCCGTATGGCGCTAAGCGTCGAGGGCTAGATTCGGTGTTATAGCCACATATTTATATGCATACACGTTGATTGTGCAAGAACATCATTGGTATACCATTACTTGTTGTACATTGACTTAGTACCTATTGGACATTGCACAATTACCGACGATTCATGTTACACGAGCACTGAATTGTATGCCACACACACCGTTGGTAATTACCATGACACGCACATCATATACATATATATTGTACTGCATTCGTTATTGACATTGAGGCTGTTGTTCTTGTACCACTTTACTAAGGGAATATGTATTGTACCACTTTCATTATTATCAATAGTTAGATGTTGATTCTTGTTCTATTGCTCATATGAATTGCATCATGCATACATACATACATACATGCATACACACATACTTTGCTATAGATACATATACGCCTTTATATGATGTTGCATTTGACTTCGGGGAATTTGGGAACCACATGATATCTTTAAAAAATTGACACATCTAAAAAGAGTGGTTTCCCTTGATACGCTCATATTACTGTTCTATGTTGCATACATCGTATTTCATGGATTTATGCATTGAGATACTGATTTCATGTGATTTATGGATTTGAGAACCGTCGTTATATTTCAAAGGAAGTATGTATTGTTTTGAAAACCCGGTTTCTCTTGATATGATATTTCGATGCGTCCACCATGAGTTTTCTCGGTTCTGAGATTTGGATTTCTGAAACCCTATTCGAGCAGATGGATGATCCGTTTGCGGGTTCATGGTGGAACCGGTATGGTACCCCAGGGCAAGAAAAGTATGTTGTGCAGTAGGTGATGAGCCTGGCAGAGGGACTACTACCTACCGGTGATAGTTTGGACCCGGCGGTTATCTGGAGGATACCGACCGGAGTCGTGAGTTGGACACGGGCCGATCCGGACTGACGGAGCCCGAGTTATATGGATTTACGTGTCGATGTTAGACACGAGTTTTCATGATGGTTTGAGTGTCGATGTTGGACACTCGGGTTCCATAAGATTGATGGATATGAGGGCCGATCAGAGTGACGGCGCCTGAGATATTGAGATTTGGGGTGTCGTTGATGGACACCGGGTTTTTCCACGATGATGATTCATTGATGATGATTATGTTTTATCCCCCACTCAGGATTATTTGATATGCATTGTTTCATGTAGTTGTCGTACCCTGATGGTGTACCTTGATCATGATTTGTTGCATATCCATATTGCCATACTTAGGCTATCAGATTGTATGTTTTAGATTATCGTTATTCGTGCATACTTGTGATTATCTGTATGATATTATTTACTATTCATGAGTTGGCAACTCACCCCCGTTGTGCCACAGTGTTTTGCAGGCTTGACCCTTAGAGTAGTCGCGACAGGTCTATTTCTACGGATACCGCTACGGTTGGCTGTGAGGCCGTTTGGTGTAGGTAGGTTGCGGTTATCCAAATAAATTTATTATATATCTTATTGTATCTAGTACTCTCCATCTACCATTTTCATGTATTTGACTTAGAGACGAGATTGTGTGGATCGATATTGTATTATATGTGAATCTGGGTGTCGTGCTCGTGTGAGCCGGCCTTTCTTTTTTATTTTTCTTTACCTATTTTATTTTGTTTTCATTCTTTTTGCCTATTTCTTCGCTACGGCGTCGTATATATGCTTGTGGTGGTTGTGTTCCGCCTTTGGACGTGATTTGCTCCCATTTGGGGATGCTTTATTTATATCTTGTGTTTGTACCCCTTGGGGCATGTTTTTACAAAGGAGGGCTGCCAAATTTTTTAAGAAAATAAATTTAAGCTTTAAGATTTTAACTTGGGAATTCCAAATGTTTTATTACTTTACTTCTTCTCTTGGTTTAGATTTCTGGGTTTTAGGCTTACTTGAATTGCGTTACGCCTATTGATGTCACGCAGTTTAAGTGTCGGCCACGTTCCAAAATTTGGTCGTGACAAGAAATGACGTTCCTATGCTGCACTCGGTCAAGCTCTTCTTATCATAAAGATTCTCCATGAAGGATCTAGGTGATACCTCCTACATCCTGGGGATTAAGATCTATAGAGATAGATCTAAATGGATATTGGGATTGTCCCAATCCAGGTACATTGACCCAATACTAAAGAGGTTTAGTATGGAGGATTCCAAGCGTGGAAATTTACCCACGATCTCAGGAATCACTCTCTCCAAAGAGATGTCTCCCAAGACTGATTTGGAGAGGGCTCGCATGCAAGGTATACCTTATACTTCGGCAGTAGGGTCTATCATGTATGCGATGTTATGTACCCGACCGGATGTAGCATATGCAATGGGTGTTGTAAGCAGGTATCAATCAGATCCTGGGGAGAATCACCGGACAGCTGTGAAGAACATTCTTAAGTACTTGAGAAGGACTAAAGAGATGTTCTTGGTGTATGGTAACGGTGAACTCCAAGTGGGGTCCTTTACCGACTTGAGCTTCCAGAGTGATAAGGATGACTCTAAGTCGGTCTCGGATTTTGTCTTCTCCCTCAATGGAGGGGCGGTTTGTTGGAAGAGTTCCAAGAAATAAACTGTGGCAGAATCGACGATAGAGGCTGAATACATCGCTGTCAACGATGCCGCCAAAAAAGATGTCTGGATGAAGAAGTTCATAACCGAACTTGTTGTGGTTCCATCCATCGAGCATCCAATACCTTTGTATTATGATAACAATGGAGCAGTGGCTTTGGCAAAGGAACCCAGGTCCCATCAGCGATCCAGGCATATTCTGAGGCGGTATCACCTGATCCGGGAAATAGTTTATCGCCGAGAGATCGAGGTCAGGAGAGTTGACACGAAGAATAACACGGCGGATCAACTCACGAAGGCCATACCCCAGATACAATTTGAGAGACTCTTCGGGATGTTGGGTATGGATACTACAATAATTGGCCTTAGTGCAAGTGGGAGACTGTTAGTTATATGTATGCCCTAGAGGCCATTATTGTACATGATTGTATATTATAGTGGATGCTTGGACATATATAGAGAGGACTTTCTTACTCGACATAATAGTATGCTATCTGGTTGCTCTTTATCTTAACATTTAGACTTGTGTTGTGATACTGTCTTTCTCTCACATGTTGATAAAGTCCTAAGGATGTGTACTTGACTACCAGGATTATGATAGAGATCATACTAGGGGCAGGGTAGTCCATAAGTTCATCCTTTAATTGTTCCTAGTCGAGGGTGTATCGAAACCTACCAGTATATCTCGATTGCCCTGGCCAGGGACTACTCGTGTAATGGCTCTCCTAGACACAGCGCGATGTCAACCCCCAATACCGGGAGAGACGAATCCTGTCTAACCGTCACTGCCTCCAAGTGCTTCGGGACTGCACCCAACTACCACCTGTTTGCACGACTCCTTTGAGCCGTGGTAGGGTAGTAATCAAAGTACAGTGGGAACACACTCGAGGCGAAGTGACAGTGTCAAGTCAGCGGACTAAGCTGTACTCATGTCACCTGGGAACTGATAACTAACGATAGGTATAATACCAACCTGTCAGTTCCCGACGAGTCCTGTCCAGTGTACTCGTAACCCAACGAGCACCCGTATACTATCTCCAGTACGACGTACTGATGGCTGTGGGACAGACCATCTCCCACACTGGGATGAGAAGCGCATACGCTAGTCTACTCCGGAGTATCGATGCCCTGTCTCGATAGTCCTGCGACTAGGGACCTGTATAAGGATGTGCTTATAGATTACCCAGCCCCCACTAGTGTGACTGCCATCACAACGCTGGTAATCAAGCAAAGACCTCAAGGGCTCCACTAATGTGTATAGGTGATATACTAAAATAAACATAAGTACACATTGAAGTAGAAACAAACCAAGTAGCATACTACTATATTGAGCAAGATTGTTTATACAAGGTGAATATCCCAAGCTTCCATTAAGTAATATACAAACTAGTATGATACAGTAATGGCCTCTAGGGCATATACACTAAGAGATGAGTCTTTAGAGTCCCCCACAGACAGTTTCCCAAGTTCGGGCGAAACCTTGTAGAGGCCGTATGGTTTTATGGCAGGGTTCGGAAAATGCACGTGTGTTTACGCACGTGTCATATTTCGGGCAGATAATACTGGTAGGCTTTGGTTTAAGCCGGATCCAAGTATTATATTTTGTAGATATAATATCTTTGTCTCAGTTGCATTTGTATTCGGTAGTAATACAAATGCGGGTATGTTTATACTGTTACGGGGTTATCCTGAAATTCGTTTCGGGATCACTTTTGGAAGTTGCCAGTTTCCAGTTTTCTATCACCCGTATTTAACATTCGGATAAATACGAATTTATCTTTTCTTCTTGAGGGTGAGTCATGAGGTGAGTCATGAGTGGAAGCTTCTTGATATGGTGACTAGGATTAGTGACTCATGGATGCATTAAATGCTTTAGTGACTAGGTTAATGTTCATTGGTTTGCATTTAATGTTTTGTGTGACTCATTCTTTTCATTAAGTGAGATGATATGATCTTTCACCTTGTGGTCACCTCCTCCTCTCCTACACTCACCCCCTCCTCTATGTTTGGCCGACCCCTCCCCTCTTGCCATTGGGGTATGGTTCATTTTGGAAAAAAAAGATATAGTTTTGTTGTATGGAAATTTCAAAGCTTATTTCATTCCATCACAGTTTCAAAAGGAAACTTCATTAACAGTTCGTCCATAACTTTGGACGAAGAGAGACAAAGTGTTCTACTCATTCTCTACATCAATCTTAGTCATCTCTTTTAGCAAACTTGATGATCGAGTTGCCTCGGTTCAGAGGCGGGAGCCCGTTTAAAGATCCGTCGACGTGGTGCCACCTGGACGAGAAGACTGGAGATTCAGGAGATCGGAGCAGCCGCAACAAAGCGTGGGATGATGGTTGAAGACCGAAGGACTCGGATCGTTCGGTATAACATTTCTACCCACTTTGTAGTTTATTAGTTTAGCTTTAATGGCAGATCCGGGTTATAGTATACGATAGCGCCAGTTGTAAATGTTTTTGTTCCGCATTTGGCGTCTGTTAGACAGTCGGGGCGCTACCGTGTACTTACACCTCACACCCTCATTTTTCCCTCACCACTCACACCCTCATTTTTTTTTCTCATCACTCACACTATCTCATTTTATTGTTCTCCTTGCCTTCCTCAAACTTAAACCTATCTTGATTCATCACAAAACCAAGCCCACGCTTTACTAAACCTCATTAAAACCCTCACAAAATCAAGTTAAGCCTCTTGAGATGACTTGGAGCTTGGAAAGATAGGGTTTTCAAGCAAGCTTGGTGAGGTAGTGATCTCTACCGTTATCTAGGCTTTATAGATGCAGTGTTGCTTATTAATTGCCGTTTTAAACACTAAAGATATAGTTTTTATGTAAATATTGTATTTTTGGCGATAAGTCGGTGTCTCTGTGATCTTCTATCACTACGTTAGTTTACTGTAAAATCTAGCAATGCCGTAGTATTGTGTTAGAAGTCCTGAGTGTTCACCTGAAACCCGGACCCAACCCAACTTAGTCGACCCGGCAAGTTTTTGGATAAAGCCAGACTCCGCCGGGTTTTTAGTGACCTGGGGAGTTGTGTTTTTGAGGGTAGCTGTCTGTAGGTTATCCTTGGTGTTTGGTACTGTTTGATTTTCCCATATTGACTATAGGCAAAATCTAGGACCACTTAGCTAATTTTTAGTGTTTCGGCAACGTGCGATACGATTAATCCGACTTAGTTTAATTGTTACCGGTAGCTTGCAGTCGTGGATTTATTTTGAGATGCCGCTATACGCGTTTAGCCGCTAAGCGAACCTTCGTGGTTTGAGGGAACCGATTCGTTAATTGGCGTTGTGTTCGTATATTATTGGGTAGTTTGCTAAATCCAAGCGTTATTGTGTTGTGTAAAAATAGGATCGCGGGCGGGAACTTCGGATGCTGCGAGGAGGGGAAAACAGGTGGTTGGATTTACCTAGCTCGAGATCATCGGTGAGTAGATTTAAGATCTACGGGGGAATCGCCCGTATGGCGCTAAGCGTCGAAGGCTAGATTCGGTGTTATAGCCACATATTTATATGCATACACGTTGATTGTGCATGAACATCATTGGTATACCATTACTTGTTGTACATTGACTTAGTACCTATTGGACATTGCACAATTACCGACGATTCATGTTACACGAGCACTGAATTGTATGCCACACACACACCGTTGGTAATTACCATGACACGCACATCATATACATATATATTGTACTGCATTCGTTATTGACATTGAGGCTGTTGTTCTTGTACCACTTTACTAAGGGAATATGTATTGTACCGCTTTCATTATTATCAATAGTTAGATGTTGATTCTTGTTCTATTGCTCATATGAATTGCATCATGCATACATACATACATACATGCATACACACATACTTTGCTATAGATACATATACGCCTTTATATGATGTTGCATTTGACTTCGGGGAATTTGGGAACCACATGATATCTTTAAAAAATTGACACATCTAAAAAGAGTGGTTTCCCTTGATACGCTCATATTACTGTTCTATGTTGCATACATCGTATTTCATGGATTTATGCATTGAGATACTGATTTCATGTGATTTATGGATTTGAGAACCGTCGTTATATTTCAAAGGAAGTATGTATTGTTTTGAAAACCCGGTTTCTCTTGATATGATATTTCGATGCGTCCACCATGAGTTTTCTCGGTTCTGAGATTTGGATTTCTGAAACCCTATTCGAGCAGATGGATGATCCGTTTGCGGGTTCATGGTGGAACCGGTATGGTACCCCAGGGCAAGAAAAGTATGTTGTGCAGTAGGTGATGAGCCTGGCAGAGGGACTACTACCTACCGGTGATAGTTTGGACCCGGCGGTTATCTGGAGGATACCGACCGGAGTCGTGAGTTGGACACGGGCCGATCCGGACTGACGGAGCCCGAGTTATATGGATTTACGTGTCGATGTTAGACACGAGTTTTCATGATGGTTTGAGTGTCGATGTTGGACACTCGGGTTCCATAAGATTGATGGATATGAGGGCCGATCAGAGTGACGGCGCCTGAGATATTGAGATTTGGGGTGTCGTTGATGGACACCGGGTTTTTCCACGATGATGATTCATTGATGATGATTATGTTTTATCCCCCACTCAGGATTATTTGATATGCATTGTTTCATGTAGTTGTCGTACCCTGATGGTGTACCTTGATCATGATTTGTTGCATATCCATATTGTCATACTTAGGCTATCAGATTGTATGTTTTAGATTATCGTTATTCGTGCATACTTGTGATTATCTGTATGATATTATTTACTATTCATGAGTTGGCAACTCACCCCCGTTGTGCCACAGTGTTTTGCAGGCTTGACCCTTAGAGTAGTCGCGACAGGTCTATTTCTACGGATACCGCTACGGTTGGCTGTGAGGTCGTTTGGTGTAGGTAGGTTGCGGTTATCCAAATAAATTTATTATATATCTTATTGTATCTAGTACTCTCCATCTACCATTTTCATGTATTTGACTTAGAGACGAGATTGTGTGGATCGATATTGTATTATATGTGAATCTGGGTGTCGTGCTCGTGTGAGCCGGCCTTTCTTTTTTATTTTTCTTTACCTCTTTTATTTTGTTTTCATTCTTTTTGCCTATTTCTTCGCTACGGCGTCGTATATATGCTTGTGGTGGTTGTGTTCCGCCTTTGGGCGTGATTTGCTCCCATTTGGGGATGCTTTATTTATATCTTGTGTTTGTACCCCTTGGGGCTTGTTTTTACAAAGGAGGTGCTGCCAAATTTTTTAAGAAAATAAATTTAAGCTTTAAGATTTTAACTTGGGAATTCCAAATGTTTTATTACTTTACTTCTTCTCTTGGTTTAGATTTCTGGGTTTTAGGCTTACTTGAATTGCGTTACGCCTATTGATGTCACGCAGTTTAAGTGTCGGCCACGTTCCAAAATTTGGTCGTGACAAGAAATGACGTTCCTATGCTGCACTCGGTCAAGCTCTTCTTATCATAAAGATTCTCCATGAAGGATCTAGGTGATACCTCCTACATCCTGGGGATTAAGATCTATAGAGATAGATCTAAATGGATATTGGGATTGTCCCAATCCAGGTACATTGACCCAATACTAAAGAGGTTTAGTATGGAGGATTCCAAGCGTGGAAATTTACCCACGATCTCAGGAATCACTCTCTCCAAAGAGATGTCTCCCAAGACTGATTTGGAGAGGGCTCGCATGCAAGGTATACCTTATACTTCGGCAGTAGGGTCTATCATGTATGCGATGTTATGTACCCGACCGGATGTAGCATATGCAATGGGTGTTGTAAGCAGGTATCAATCAGATCCTGGGGAGAATCACCGGACAGCTGTGAAGAACATTCTTAAGTACTTGAGAAGGACTAAAGAGATGTTCTTGGTGTATGGTAACGGTGAACTCCAAGTGGGGTCCTTTACCGACTTGAGCTTCCAGAGTGATAAGGATGACTCTAAGTCGGTCTCGGATTTTGTCTTCTCCCTCAATGGAGGGGCGGTTTGTTGGAAGAGTTCCAAGAAATAAACCGTGGCAGAATCGACGATAGAGGCTGAATACATCGCTGTCAACGATGCCGCCAAAAAAGATGTCTGGATGAAGAAGTTCATAACCGAACTTGGTGTGGTTCCATCCATCGAGCATCCAATACCTTTGTATTATGATAACAACGGAGCAGTGGCTTTGGCCAAGGAACCCAGGTCCCATCAGCGATCCAGACATATTCTGAGGCGGTATCACCTGATCCGGGAAATAGTTTATCGCCGAGAGATCGAGGTCAGGAGAGTTGACACGAAGAATAACACGGCGGATCCACTCACGAAGGCCATACCCCAGATACATTTTTGAGAGACTCTTCGGGATGTTGGGTATGGATACTACAATAATTGGCCTTAGTGCAAGTGGGAGACTGTTAGTTATATGTATGCCCTAGAGGCCATTATTGTACATGATTGTATATTATAGTGGATGCTTGGACATATATAGAGAGGACTTTCTTGCTCGACATGATAGTATGCTATCTGGTTGCTCTTTATCTTAACATTTAGACTTGTGTTGTGATACTGTCTTTCTCTCACATGTTGATAAAGTCCTAAGGATGTGTACTTGACTACCAGGATTATGATAGAGATCATACTAGGGGCAGGGTAGTCCATAAGTTCATCCTTTAATTGTTCCTAGTCGAGGGTGTATCGAAACGGGGCATCGATATTCCGGAGTAGACTAGTGTATACACTTCTTGACACATATGAGGGGCGATGGATGATCCCATATCCATTGGTGTTTGATATCAAAAATGGTATTCGGGTGTTCAGTAGAGACTGGGTACACTGAAAATGACTCGCCGAGAACTCCTATATGGTATTATACCTGACGTCATATAGCAGTTCTCTGGTGACACAGGTACAGGTTAGTCTGTAGACCCGAGATCGTCATAGAGTCTTGTGTGATTCTCACTGTGCTTTGATTTCCACCTTACCACGTTCAAGAGAGCGTGCAAAATGGTGGTTTTTGGGTACAGTCCTGAGTCACATGGAGGCAATGAGCGATAGGAGGGGTTTCGTCTCTCCCGGTATTGGGGGTTGATGTTGCGCTGTGCTCGATTGACTATAACACGAAGTCCCTTGCCAGGGCTGATATGAAGATTTACTGGTAAGTGTTATCAGTAGTTTCTCGACCCGTTATGAGCCTCACATCGGCACGACTTATCAAGTTACTGAGATCTGACGTTTACCACCCCTAGACTAGATATGCGACATATCAGACGAATAGACCGGACTGCACGGTAGTGTTATTGACAGGCTTTGCGGGAGTTTAGACAATATTGCTTGTTGATCTTCTGATCGTTCAATACCCGGGTAGCCGTTACGTCCAGCTAGTACCGCTGACGGCTTGTGGGTGACTTATATGATCATCACCTACTGCCGGCGTATTGACGAGTCTTTAGAGTCCTACACAGAGGTTTCCTGGCTCAGGCGAAACGAAGTAGGAGCACATATGTGATATGTGCGGGACCGAGATTAATACGTGTATGTGATACCGTATTCTATTCTCGCGATATGTGATATCGGTCGGTCATATGTGATATAGCCGGGTTGTCGAATTAAGTGTTGATTCGATAAGTTAATATAAATGATATTGGTCGGTTATATGTGATATAGCCGGATTATTAAATCAAGTGTTGATTTAATAATTTAATGTATAATTGTATATTTGATATATTAATTTACATTAACTAATATTAGCTCACTTAAGCATTGCTTTTCTCACTTGTGCACATTTAATATATATATATATATATGTGTGTGTGTGTGTGTGTGTGTGTGTGTGTGTGTGATGTGTGTGATGTGTCATGCTAGTTGCTACATGCTACATGGGTGTATGAGACACACACCATACTTATGATAATGTAGGGTTTATTTATTTAAAGTAAATAAAAATTAGTTGGAAATTAGCACATGGCTTGAAGCTTGTGGATGCTTATGGAACCATTGACTTAGTCCACTAATTTTGTTTTACTTAAGATATTTATTAACCCAATCATTATCTTTTACGATGGTTAAGTCTCTACATGAGTTATATGAGATATTATCTCACACATGGTTTCTATTCTGATTGATGACATCTTCTCCACTTCATCTTCTCCTTCATCTTCTCCTTCATCTTCTTGAGCTCTATAGGTTTTTAGGAAGTGAATAAAATTAGTGAGAAAAATAAATCTAAAATTAGCAAAATTCCTACTTCATCAAGCTACAATAGACTAGCCATTTAGTATAGTTTGTCTGCTTCACTAATTCCTAATTAGTGAAGAGGTAGCTTGAGTTAGAGTCTTCTCGACGTAGATCATCTTCAGCCTCGAAGTCTTCAAGCAAGTTTGTTCCTTTCACCTTGTGGAGTCTAACTTGAGTCCGGGAGACCGTTACTTGGAGCGAAGGGACTACTACACGGAGCTTTTAAAGTGAAGGACCAGTCTACAAAGGTTGTATTCCCATTCACTTAGATGTAATGTTTGATTACATGCTTTCTTACCTTAATTTCTCTAGTTGGTTCTTTGGTTTGAGTTGCTTAGAACACTAAATTTTTGAAAACGGCATGGTTGATTTCTCTCGAAATCTTGTAGTCGTGCTAGGGATCCCTACATACATATCCCTAACACTAACTGACACCAATAGCTATAAGACCGGCCATCATCCCTCATCAGGGTCAAGAAACGTATACACTAGTCTACTCTGGAATATCGATACCCAGTCTCGATATTCCCACGACTAGAGACATTTAATAATTTGTTTATAGACTACCCAGTTCTCACAAGTGTGATCGCCACAATAACCCTGGTAGTCAAGCAAGAATGTTATGGGCTCTATCAATATATAATAGTGATCTGTAATACCACATAATACATGTACATGATGATAGAGATGAACCAGATAGCATACTATCATCTCGAGTAAGACTGTTTTATCCGTATAGGTCATCTCTCAATCATCATAATCGCATGCCTGCGATTACAATAATTGATTTGAGGGCACTATATCCAACACCTATCGCATTCTTTAGTGAAAAGTTGAATGTTTAAAGAAGTAATTACTGAACCTATAATGTCGAAATGTACGTCATTATTCAATCTTTTTAACATTGGAAGCCTTATCTATTTCATCAGGATTTGGTGCTAAATTAAGATCATGAAATGCTGACTATCTCAATGGTGACCACAAGTTAAGTAGTCGGCATAGAAATTGAGTGGTTTATATAGAGAGGTTTGTGCCATTTGTCATTCGGCATAAACAAAGACGACAAAATAAAGTAGTCGATGTGCTAAGCAGACGAGTTACATTTTTGTCGACTTTACCAGTCAAAATTATCGGTTTTGAGCAGTTGGAAGAATTGTACAAGGATGATGAAGATTTCAGCGAAATCTGAACAAAGTGTCAACTAGGAAATTTCAAAGATTATGTTCTTGTCGATGACTTTCTTTTCAAAGAAATCCGATTATGTGCGTCAAATTCCTCATTTCCGAATGCAATTATTTTGGAAAGTCAAAATGGAGGTTTAGCAAGAATTTCAACCGAGAAGGACCCTTCCTTTGGTGGAGGAATACATTTTGTTGCTGAAGTTAATAGAAGATGTGGCGAAACAAGTGGTGTTGCCGAAATTAATAGAAGATGTGGCGAAACAAGTGGAAACACTTGTCTCTATATGCAAGTACCAGGCCTAAAGCTCCATGGGTGGATGTTGACCGCAACAATGTCTTGGAACTATCGAGAGGTCAAAGTGGTATGGATTGAATCTTGGTTGTGGTCGACCGATTTTCAAAAATGACACAATTTATTCCACGCAAAAAAACGTTCGATGTAGCTGACTAATATTTTAGAGGGCTTGTTAAGTTACCGGAATTCTGAAGACTGTGACATCTGGCCGAGATTCGAAGTTCATCAGTAACTTTTGGAGGATTTTATGGTGGAAGATGAGAACCCATCTAAAATTCAGTACTTCATATCTTCTACAGACCAATGGACAGACTAAGTGGTAAACTAAACATTGACAGATTTTTTGAGAAAGTATGTGGGAGACAATAAGGAGTTAGGAGGCTGTATTACCCTAAACCGAGTTTGTCTACAATCGATTGATTTCCATGTCAATGGGGAATTGAGATGGTGTATTGTAGGAATCCAAATAGTTCTCTTGACCTTGTGTTGATTCCATAACTACGAAGTTCAGTCAAGATGCCGAATACATGGCCAAGAATATTAAGAAGTTACATTAACAAGTTTGTGCCAAGATAGAAAATTCGAATGGGAAGTATAAGACGGCTATGGACAAGCATCAAAGGCCGGCAAAATTTGAAGTTGGAGAATTAATATGAATCAATTTTCGGCCTGCACGATTTTCTCAAGGTAAATTTGGTAAGCTGAAAGACCGAGCCGATACATAATTCAGAGCGCTGGAAAAATTGACGAGAATTTTTATAAAATCGAGCTAATAAAACACTACGTCAAGGATCCAAGAGAGCCGAACTCGAGGTCGGGTTCGTTCCAACCCCGGGAGTTTGATACATGAGCATATGACCAAGGCAGAGATTGAGCAAGTAGAGTGGGAGCTGATCCAGCAGGCAGTTGAGGTTAGATTTGCAGGAAGATTTAAAAAGATTCGGATGAAGGTTCTTTAGAATTTAAATTGAAATTTAATTAATTTGCTACAATTTAAATTGTTCAACTCTAAGTAGTTTAAATTAGATTTAGTTTATTATCTTTCCATTTTAATTAAATTTGCTTTTTTTGTTAAGAATTATATTCTTATATTTAAAGGGATGGAAAATATTTGTATTGAGGGGGTATTTTATTATTAATTTGAGATTGCTATTCAGCATTAAAAGTTGTGGCTTTGCTCTTGAAGGAGAAGTGATCATCTTTGTTTATCTTGGGTTTTATGCTTGTGTTCTCTCTTAAGAGTTGAAAGAGCATGTTGAGATCGGGCCATGGTAGACCGATCCTAGTCATGCTAGATCTCATGGTCTTAATTCTTCATCTGTCCGCTCTACGTCCCATTTAACAAAACTCATTGTTGGCAATATAATGTAGTGAGATTAGAGTTTTGGCAATTATTTTAGGTCACTCTCAGTCCACATTTTGACCGTTGTATTTTTAGTTTTTTTTAATCGCTAAACCTTTATCTTCATATCTTTCTATATCTGATACGGACTTCAATATCAAATTACATAACTTGCATACGTGTATTGAGAGATTTTCGTCCATCTTGATCTTACATGTGATTTAAATACTCGGGATGCATTTAAGTTGTTGACGGATCAGTCTGTTACAAGATCTTCTGGAATATATATAAAAACATTTCCTCAAACCCAACACCACATATATAGTTCAAATTTTACTTTGATGAAGTTCTTATCTTTTTTCAAAATATATACTTCAATTCTCTGCAGTGAACACATGTTGTGGTAAGCTAAAGAGGATTTGTTGCTTTCCCCTTTGATTTGCCAATATTGGTCCCAGCACGATTCATATGCATGGTAATGATAGCTCTGTGGAAAGGTTGGCTTCCATTATCTTATCATTTCTGTTCTCTTTCTCTTGTCTTCTTTCTTTTTTGCCCCTTTCCTTTCGCAGCCTTCAGGCCTTTTTAATTAATCCTCTTCCCTCATAGTGGTTGGGAGAGATTTAAATATCTCCCCCAATTAAGAACTACCAACTCCAACTCCACCAAAATACATCTCTCTCGCTCTCCCTCTCTCTCTATTATCAGAATGTATGATTTCTTAAGAAGATCCAACATTATGAAGGTTGATGGAGTTCATACTTGCAAGGCGCTCAACTTCATAACAAGGTTTAGCGCAAGAAGGAAGCCTCCCATATTATTGTTGGCTGCAGGCTGCACTTAGTCATGAAATGGTGCTATCCTACCTGAGCTTTTTTTCTCTCTTTTCATCTCCGTTGAAGCCTCTCTCCTGTGTTATCTCATGCATGTTCGTCTTGTTCTTTTCATGTTTCGCCTTCTTGACCTTGTAAGGCCTTTTCTTGACCTTGTAAGACCCCGTCATTCGATTGACGTCTTGGTTGCCTGCTCTCTTGCTAAATTAGGGCGGAAACTGTACGCTTCTCTCCTCTTTCTCATCTCTCTCTTCCTCTTCTTGTCTATCCCTCCAGAGCTATATGTTTCAAGTTTGAAAGGTTCTTGTAGTCATTATAAATATTTTCTTTATTTCCAATATTTGGTGTCTAATTTTTTGTTGTTGTTGTTGTTGTTTTAATTTGGTGTTGCATGAGCAGGCTAGCTCATGAGTATGCTCTTGAAAGGCATCCTTCTGGGTTGTTGTTATCTGTGAGCTTTTACATTGACACAGAAATTATTCTATTCTTCTTGTGACCACTTTGAGTCCGTACCTTATATTTCAATTTTTGGTTTACAATATGGTACCTGTTTGTGCATATGGTTGATCATTTCATTATGGGAAACGCCTTTTCTAGTTCTATTGGTGTGTTTTTATTGTAGTTTTTAGCCTATGCAATAGTACGTTAGACATTGATTTCTGTGAAAATGCCTACAACTTTTAACTTAATTAAAGCTACTCTCAAAAGGTTATAACTTTGCAAAAACATACACTACAGAGGTTAAGCCAAACAACTAATTTAAAACAATATTATTTACAGAGAAGTGTCTATTTATTTAGAAGAGGGGATGACTCTAGTTCCAGTCCAATATTACATCCAAAAAAATGAAAAATAAAAATGGAAAACAAATCTCTCTACTTGTATTTTCTAAATTATAATTTCAGGATAATGCTTAATTAGTTCAGAGTTTGAATGAGATTTTGAGAGGGTGTAATGGTGGAAACAGTAGCCAGATTTACACCTTGAAGATTCTTATGCTAGTTCCGTTCCATTTCCATTTTAAGTGTTCATTTTTATTTGTTCCATTATAAGGGTCCATTTACAATATCAATACTATTTTTTGTGTTTTCAATACAAATTTAAATTTTGATTCCTTACCGTAGCCGTTATTAAATGAGGTTAACATATAAGGTTAATACAGAAATTTAGTATTAAATGAGATTTATATAGTAATTTGGTATCAGCCATGTCATAACATCATAGATTTCCAAAGTTTTCTCAGTCGAAGTGCAAAATAAAAAATGAACACTTAAAAGAGGAACAGAGATCCTAATAATTATGTTTATTTATTTGGTATTGTCCTTATATTTGTTTCTAACTAAGGTAGAAAGTTCTAATAGTGAATACACATATTGCAATAATACATAGCTATAGTCTAAAGCTCATATGAACCATGTAAATGAACAATCCTTTTATTGTGGTCCAACTGTTATAAAATGATTATGTATAACAAGAAAGAAGAGGTTAGGAATCCTTCGCAAGTGGGGGTGATGCAGCACACATACGCAGTACACAAGAAATTATTCGGTGTGCTAAGTGTAATATGTTGGAAACAAAACAATGACAACAAATCGAATCTAATAACACACAGATGAGGAAAATAAAATAAAAAGACAAACGAAATTTATCAAGGCGTGTTGTAAAATAAATTTTCCGCCTTCTCAATGGATGCATCCGGATTGGCCGTCTATTCCCAAGATACAACGAAACCCTATCAAGGTTGGCCTTCATACTGTGCACTCGACGATTCGACCGATTGATGCAACGTAAGCCTTTTGCCCATAATCAAAATCAAACCCGAACAATAACTTTCGAAGGATAAAATCGCAGAGAAGAGCTCTCAGTATTTTTCACTGTGTTTTATTACTCTCTCAAAACTGTTTCTTTATATAAAGAAAATCAACACATTGGAAGGAGTAACGTCAGGAGATAATTTCTACGCAAGTTATAACCTCTCCAATTTTGCATGTGCGCCATCCGGATCTTGAACGGGGGATTGCACCTCCTCAATGGATGCATCCGGATTGGCCGTCTATTCCCAAGATACAACGAAACCCTTTCAAGGTTGGCCTTCATACTGTGCACTCGACGATTCGATCGATTTCTGCAACGTAAGCCTTTTGCCCATAATCAAAATCAGACCCCAACAATAACTTTCAAAGGATAAAATCACACAGAAGAGCTCTCGGTATTTTTCACTGTATTTTATTTCTCTCTCAAAACTATTTCTTTATATAAAGAAAATCAACACATTGGAAGGAGTAACGTCGGGAGATAATTTCTCCGCAAGTTACAACCTCTCCAATTTTGCATGTGCGCCATCTGGATCTTGAACGAGGGATTGCACCTCCCTGTGCGTTTGTCACACGCGCAGATGCACGTTAAGGTTTTCGGACCGGGTCACCCCAATTTCTATTGGTCTTGGACTTGGCTTTTGCACACGCAAGCGTAAGTCCTTTTCTATCTAACACTTTGCTAAAGCAATGTGAATGTCTATATTTAAACATGTGAACATTCCATGTAGTTTCCAATGTATGACTAAAGAAATATCTCTTTAAACCCAAGCACCATCAAAATACAACTTAGCCAAAATCACAAGGCAAGAAATCCCAAAAACAAAACTTTGATTCACACATATATATAGTCATAGTATCCAACAATCCTCCGTGTGAAAAAGTTTATATCATGAAACAAAATAAAACAAAATCATGTTGAAAAAAAATTGGAACATTCACATTGCGCTTAAGGTGAATGAGTCTTCCGGACTGAACCTTCATTTTAGTATCATATATCTCATTAGAAAAAATACAAAATGAACTATGTCTTGAACTTTGAATCCATTAATACAGACTTGACATATGTACACACAACATGAGCTATTAGTTGCAATCATCAGGTTTGCACGTTATGGCAGTGTGTTTCTCGGTTTCTTTGAGTGTTCTAGAGAATAACCTGATTCTTATAGAAAGCGGCTCCACTTTCTCACTAAATAGTGTTGGATATAGGTGCTCTTAAGGCAATTATCGTAATTGCTAGGAGGATCTATACAGAGAACAATCTTGTTTGAGATGATAATATGTTATCTGGTTTGTTTTTATCTTTCATGTGTATACGTTTCATTCGAAATCACATATCGCAAATACATGAGATAAAACCCATAGAATTTTTTTTTGATTATCAGAATTATGATAGGGATCATACTAGTAGGCCCTGACAATCCACAAGCACATTCTTAAAAGTCCCTAGTCGTAAGAGTATCGAGACTGGATATCAGTACTCTAGTTTAGACTAGTGTATATATTTCTTGATCCCGACTGGGGCGATGGTTAATCCCATAGCCATTGGTGTTTGACACCGACAATTGCATACATGTGCTCATTGGATGAATGAGTTTCATTGGACGAACTCACCTGAGAACTCCAAGGTGGAATTGTACCTATCATCAGATAGCAATTCTCTTATGACATGAGTACATGATAGTCTGTGGACCTGAGATCGTCATAGTGTCTTGTATGTGTTCCCACTGTACTTTGATTCCTACTCTACCATGGCTCTACTGAATCGTGTATACAGATTTTAGTTGAGTACAGTCTTGAAGCACATGGAAATATTGAGCGATTAAAGAGATTTCGTCTCTCCAGGTATATGGAGTCGAGATTGTGCTGTGCCAGATCGACTATAACCATAATTCCTAGGCCAAGACAGTTGAGATTTACCGATAATAGTTATCAGTAGTTTCTCGGGTAGTTATGAGTTCATGATCCATACGACTTAGAGGGTCATTGGGGTCTGACGATTTCCAACATTCTAAACTCGGTATACGACACTCTTTGATGAAAAGAACGAACTGTAAGGAGACTGTCACTGATAGACTCAGTTGGTTCTGATGAGATTTCTCGTTGATCTCCTTTCGATCAATACATGGATAATCGTTACGTGCAACTAATACCGCTGACGTACTTGTGGGCAATGGATATGATCATAACCTACTGCCATCGTGTTTTCAAGTCTTTAGAATCCCACACAGAGGTTTCCCAGTACAGGCGAAAGGATGTAGGGCATGTATAAGGATATGTGCAAGAGCTTTATTAAATATGAGTATATGATACCGTATTTCAATCAAGCATTTAATGATATTAGCCGGATTATATATGATATAACCGGATTATTAAATCAAGTGTTGATTTAATATATATATATATATATATATATATATATATATATATATATATATATATATATATATATATATATATATATATGAAAGTGTTTCTTAGCACCTCTACTTAGTTTCTACATGCATCAAGTATGCAATTTTAAAAATTTAGAGGTCTAAGCTACACTAGCCTAGAATCGAACTAAAGAATTAGGGTTTCTAAACTAGTAAACACGTTTTACACCAAGTGAACAAGAATTACAATTTTTGTAGACCGGCCCTTTACTTCTAGAGCTCTAAGTATTAGTCCCTTAGCTCCAAGTAGTGGTCCCCCGAACTCTTCTTAGTCTTAACTAGGCGAAAGGAACAAACTTGCTTAAGGATCTTCAAGGTCGAAGATGATCCACCTTGAGAAATCTCTAACTCAAGCTACCTCTTCACTAACTAAGAAATAAGTGAATCAAACAACCTACACTAATGGGCTAGATGAGAGTAGGTTGATGAAGTGGGAATTTTGCTCACTTTAGAAATTTCTTTCTCTTTCTCTTTTTCTTTTATCACATCACTAAAAGTTAGAGAGCAAAATGAGATGAAGAAGATGATGAATGAATCAACTAGGGTGAAAAATATCTCAAGAGATATGTCAAGAGAGTTAACCATGGCTAAACATAATGGTTGGGTTAATAAATATCTAGAGTAAAACAAAATTAGTGGAATAAGCCAAAGCTTCTACATACTTCCACAAGCATCTTAAGCCATGCTAATTTCCACCTAATTTTGTTTTTTCCCTTAATAATTAAATCACCCAAATTATCTTTAGTTTAGTGTGAGTCTCATACACCCATATCTAATGTATCATCTAGCATGACACAATTGTATATGTAATATATTATACAAATGTCTACATATCACATAAATGTATATATCATCATGTATACATACATCAAGAGGAGATTTCTTTAGTGAGCTAATATTAGTTAATATATATTAATATATCATATATATAATTATCTATTAAATTATTAAATCAACACTTGATTTAATAATCCGGCTATATCATATATAACCAAGTAATATCATTTTTATGTATATCAAATATACATATAACAAATTATTGAATCAACACTTGATTCAATAATCCAGCTATATCACATATAACCTATATCACGAGATTAAAGTACGGTATCACATACACGTATTTAATCTCGGTCCCGCACATATCACATATGTGCCCTACTTCGTTTCGCTTGAGCTAGAAAACCTCTGTGTGGGACTCTAAAGACTCGTCAATACGCTAGCAGTAGGTAATGATCATATCAGTTACCCACAAGCCGTCAGCGGTACTAGCTGGACGCAATAGCTACCCAGGTATTGAGCGAATATAAGATCAACAAGAAAGCTTGTCCAAACTCCCATGAATCCTGTAAGTAACACTACCGTATAGTCCGGTCTCTTTGTCTGATATGTCGCATATCGAGTCTATGGGTGGTAAACGTTAGACCCCAGTAACTTGAAAAGTTATGCTGATGTGAGGCTCATAACATATCGAGAAACTACTGATAACACTTACCAGTAAATCTCATCAGTCATGGCCGGGGACTTTCTGTTATAGCCAATCGAGCATTGCGCAACATCAACTCCAAATACCGGGAGAGACGTAACCCCTCCTATCGCTCATTGCCTCCATGTGACTCGGGACTGTATCCAAAATCCACCTGTTTGCATGACTTTTTTGAGCTGTGGTAGGGAGGAAATCAAAGCATAGTGGGAACAACATAAGACATTATGACGATCTTAGGTCTACAGACTAACCTGTACCAGTGTCACCAGAGAAATGCTATCTAACGATAGGTATAATACCATGTAGGAGTTCTCGGCGAGTCCTGTTCGGTGTACCCATTCTCCAATGAGCACTTGTGTACAATCTTTGATGACAAACACTAATGGATGTGGGATCATCCATCGCCACATACAGGGTCAAGAAAATGTCCACACTAGTCTACTCTAGAATATCGGTGCCCTGTCTCGATACTCCCTCTACGAGGAACAATTAAACGATGTGCTTACTGCTGGGTTCCTTAGCACCCTCGCTATGTTTTCTAAGGTATCAAGCATGCATTTTTTAAAAAACCTAGAGTGCTAAGCAACCCATAACCTAGGATCTAACTAGAGAATTAGGGTTTAACTAACATGTAAACAACTTTACACTAAGTGAAATGGGAATACAACCTTTGTAGACTGGTCCTTCAATTCTAAAGCTCAGTATAGTAGTCCTTTTGCTCCAAGTAGTGGTGTCCCGGACTTTCGTTAGGCTCCACTAGGTGAAAGGAACAAACTTGCTTGAAGAACTTCGAGGCCGAAGATGATCTACGTCGAAGAATCTCTAACTCAAGCTACATCTTCACTAATTGATGAACTAGTGAAGAAACAAGATATACTAAATGGCTAGTTTGGTATAGATTGGTGAAGTATGAATTTTGATCACTTTAGAATTATTTTTCTCACTAGATTTCTTCACCTTAAGAAAACCTGGAGGGCTTTTCTTGAGATGAAGAAGAAGATGAAGTGAAGAATGAATGAGAGAGTCAAAGCAACATGAGTGAGATAATATCATATATTATCCATGTAAAGACTTAACCATGGCTAAAGATAATGATTGGGTTAATAAATATCTTAAGTGAGACAAAATTAGTGGACTAAGTCAAGGTTACCACAAGCTTCTCCAAGCTTCCAACCATGCTTAATTTCCACCTAATTTTGAATTACTTTAAATAAATAATAACCCCTTAATTATCTATGGAATGGTGTGAGTCTCATACACCAATGTAGTATGTATCATCAAACATGACACAAAATAAATACATTAACATATATCACATATATATTAAATGTATAATGAGAAAAAATATTTTCTTAAGTGAGCTAATATTAGTTAATGTATATTAATATATTAAATATATAATCAAAAATTAAATTATTAAATCAACACTTGATTTAATAACCCGGCTGTATCGCATACAACCGACTAATATCATTTATATGCATATCACATATACATACAACATATCATTGAATCAACCCTTGATTCAACAATCCGGTATCGTATACCTTCTCGACCCATGTAGATGGGCGATGGATGATCCCATATCCATTGGTGTTTGACATCAGAGATGATATACGGGTGCTCAGTGGAGACTGGGTACACTGGACGGACTCGTCGAGAACTCCCAAATGGTATTATACCTTACGTCAGATGGCAGTTCTCTGGTGACACTGGTACAGGTTAGTCTGTAGACCCGAGATCGTCATAGAGTCTTGTGTGATTCCCACTGTGCTTTGATTTCCACCTTACCACGTCCAAGAGGGCGTGCAAGACGGTGTTTTTTGGGTTAGTCTACATTATAATGGATAGGAGGGGTTTCGTCTCTCCCGGTATTTGGGGTTGATGTTGCGCTATGCTCGATTGGCCATAACAGGGAAGTCCCTGGCCAGGGCTAGTTTAGAGATTTACTGGTAAGTGTTACTAGTAGTTTCTCGACCCGTTATGAGCCTCATATCGGCATGACTTATCGGTTATTGGGGTATGACGTTTACCACCCCTAGACATGATATGTGACATATCAGTCGAGGAGACCGGACTGTACGGTAGTGTCACTGTCAGGCTTTTTGCAGGAGTTGGAGCGGGCTTGCTTGCTGATCTTCTGATCGCTCAATACACGGGTAGCCGTTACGTCTAGCTAGTACCGCTGACGGCTTGTGGGTGCTTGATATGATCATCACCTACTGCCGGCGTATTGACAAGTCTTTAGAGTCCTACATAGAGGTTTTACTGGTTCAGGCGAAACGAAATAGGAGTGCATATAAGATATGTGCGGAACCGAGAATAATGCGAGTATGAGATACCGTATTCTATTCTCGCGATGTTTGTATCGATCGGTTATATGCGATATAACCAGGTTATCGAATCAATGGTTGATTCGATAAATCGATACATTGGATGTTAGTCAGTTATATATGATATAACCGGATTATTAAGTCAAGTGTTGATTTAATAATTTAGTGTATAATTGTATATGTGATATACTAATTTACATTAACTAAAATTGGTTCACTTAAGCATTTGTTTTTCTCACTTGTGCACAACTTAATATATATGTGATATATATTTATTTGTGTTCATTTTGTATCATGGTTGTTGATACAACTTACATGGGTGTATAAGACTTATACCATACTAATTATAGTGTTAGGTTTTTATATTTAAAGTAATTTCAAAATTAGTGGATGATGAGCTCACATGCATGAAGCTTCATGAAGCTTAGGGTTGCATTGACTTAGTCTACCAATTTTGTTTTACTTGAGATATTAATTAACCTAACCATTATAATGTAGCCATGGTTATGTCTCTACATGAGTTAATATATGATATAAACTCACCCATGGTTCACTCTCTCTCTTGATGATTAGTTTTTCCTTCTCATTTTATTGAGCTCATCTTCTTCCTTTTCAAATGCTAGCTAGGGTTTTATAAAGAGAGAGAAATATTGTGAGAAAAGAAATTCTAAAGTGTGCCCATTTCCTATTTCATCATCCTCTACTAGACTAGCACTTTAGTATAGGGTGTTTGCTTCACTTTGGTGAAGTGGTAGCTTGAGTTCGTATTCCCTCGACGTAGATCATCTTCGGCCTCGAAGACTTCAAGCAAAACCGTTGCCATCTCCTCATGGAGTCGTCCGAGAGTCCGGGAGTTCGATGATCGCAGCGAAGGGACTACTACAAGGAGCTTATGAAGTGAAGGACCGATCTACAAAGGTTGTATTTCGTATTCACTTAGTGGTAATTGATATTTACTTGCATGTGAAACCCTAATTATCTAGCAAAGATCTTGTTTAGGGTTGTTCGGCACGGCAAAAATTTTATACGTGCATGGCATGATGCTTTGTAGAACCTTGTTAGAGTGCCTAGGAACCCTACAGTGGTATCAGATCCTAGCTAGAGCATTAGGCGACGTGTATACGAAGTTAAAACTCCGATCGAACCCCGATATATCGAACTAGACCCCCTCTCTGGAAATTTTGTAAAAATATGAATTTTTCTGCATTAAAAATACTCAAAAATATCAGCAGGGAATTCTAAGAGTTACTGTAAAACACGACATCCCAATTCCACCAAAGCGCCGCGGAACCTCGGCAATACCTTGCTTGCGCTGCGGTTCCGCGGCGGAATAGTGGAATTAGGGTTAGTGTTTTGTGCAGTAATATCCGTAGGTACTTGTACATTCTTCTGGGTATTTTTAATCTGGCTCAAGTGTTGAGTGTTCTGGGGATTATTTTGAATTCGTTGATTCGATCGGAAAATTTAATTTCGTGCTTTTTACGGATAATTTAGAAAGTATTAAAATGTTCGAACGGATATCATTGACTCGCTTTTTCCCGACACGAAAAACTTTCAAGTGTTGAATTTTTCTTGAGTTTAAATCTTTCGGAAAAACGTGCATGTAACGCGATGGACCCTCTAGAAAAACACAAACCTTAACTCGATTATGTGACCGTCTGAACCGCCTCTAAACCTTAGGGTTTGGGGCAGTACGGCGTGCCACATGTGAGGCGTTGGCTTGACCCTTCTACGGCTTGACCGTTGGTACTGTGACGTATTCTAGAATTTTTAAACTCCGCTCAAGTGTTGAGTTATTTAGGAAATCTTGGGTATTTGATTATTCGATAGGAAAGTTTAATACTGTCTATTTATCTGGAATGTGATACAATATTTAGAATCCACAAGTAGTTATGAGATAACTAATTTGAATGTTATAAACATAGCAGTTTAGTCTCAAATGATCGGTTGCCACGGGATTTTGATGCGATCAAAATTTCGTTGCAATCACGTAGCGTACGCGGATACTCTCCGGGTAAACTTAATAAACAGCCATGCCCCAAATCCCTGAACAAGTGACTGTAGGAGAACCCCGTCGCCAAAAGCATCCGTTTGGGTGCTCGCGGCAGCGGTGTTCCGCCTTAGTGCACTTCGTCGACGGCATCCGGGGGTGCGGCCGTCTACTAAAGTTTGTGACGAGCATTCGATCACATATCGGGAATCTTGTTGAATTGCCCGACTAGATATTGAATTTTTTTTCGATATAGAGACTAAAATGCGGGGTTTATAATTGTTAGGCATGCGATGTCTTAGGAGGTTGCAGATTCCAACTGTTGTAGTTTTACACTTTCTTTTCTGCGACCGTAAGTGTAATATGTGTTATCGCTGGTTTCGTTCCTATATGTAAACGACAATTGGGATGCGCATATTTACTTACGTTGATGACATGTGATGTTATGGGTTGCTGGATATGTTATATTGGATCGTCGCGTTTTTGAATAGCCGGGGGTTTTATGTGAGATGAGGGTTTTTATTTTCATTCATGTAAAATTCATTGTATGTAATATTCTTTTATTGGGGCACTTCCGGGATGACGATGATGTCACCATTGTATATTATTTACTTTTCCGCATTAGGTAGACCCAAGGAGGGGAGCACAAGTAACCGGGTTCTAGGGTCCAGTGGGAGACCAACTCGAGGTGTCGAGTCTGGGTCTCCTAACTCTAGAATTGGTAGGGTTGCTTGCCGCTCTCGTAGGTGTCTAGGGATGTGGGTTTGGCTATTCATCGCGACCGTGGAATCCGTGTTTTATAGAGGCTCAAAATAAAACACGGACCTCCTAGTATATCCATTATTTCATATGTTTCTTCTGCTGCGATATCTGTGATGTGATCATTTGATATGTTGTGATAGATACTGTATATAGTATATATGATATATTATATAGACGTTACTTATGTTTTACACCCACGCTAGCCCTGCCCCGCTCTGCCGTTAGTTACCTAACCTAACGGTGCACGAGGGGACATCGAGGCGAATGCGGATGGCATAAGTGTACGTCGTATTTATCTGTGATGTTTAGGTGACTTAAATGATGGGACTTCATTAATATGATTAATGAAAGAAAAGAAACCTAAAATTTGTTATGGAATCGAATTTTCAAAACCAAGGTAGATACAGTTTTTGCTTTGCATAGCGGTGTTCCTTGTAGAACATCCTGCACCTTATTCGATAAGGAAAGGGCCGAGATCCCTTCACCGGGAGTGACCCCTTTAGCAATAAATGGCAGATGCTACAACACTCGGTTTGTTTTTTAATTGCTTTTAGAGTTTTTGCTTTGCATAGCGATATATATGATATATACTGCACCTTATTCCATTAGGAAAGAGCCGAGATCCCTTCACCGGGAGTGACCTCTTTAGCAAAACTAATGAAAGCCTCAAAATCACTCCATTTCAAAATTCACTTGATTCTACAACGATATCAAGTTCATTATGCAATAGGTTTTCAGAAAAACCTGTCGTAGCCCTCCATCATTTCAGATAAGTTCTGCTTAGTATTCGTGCTGCGTTTGTTGACCTTGTCAAGGCGTAGTGTGCGGTAGCTGACCAGTATTTATCTGCTTATGCATATGATGCAGATTGGATTAGGGTAGTCGTACGGCCTTGTTGACCTTGTCAAGGGTCGTGCGGGTGGGTTTAATTCAATCAAGAAATGACGGGTTGAACTTGACTTACGGTCTATGGTTTGTTGACCTTGTCAAGGTCATAGATCGTTTGGGGTAAAATATTATAGGGAATTTCAAGTGTTGAAATTTGAAATGAGATTGCATACCTTCTATGAGATAGTTGGATCCCGATACCCACTGCGAGTAAGTGTTACTCCTGGGAGAGCTTTACACATTACAATTAGCCGATCGAGTAGGTGTCTAGAAATGTGTTAACGGGGTTACGCTCCTGGGAAAACGAGGTTTATTTTAATTAGGTCCGTGCGAAAGCACGGGGAACCTCCTTAAAAGTACCGACACTGTCCTGGCTGAAAGATTGGCAAAATTGTAGGTTGTAATTAATCCCGGCTAGTCTTTCCTTTTAGGGTTTGAAGGAAGATTTGATAAAAATAGTGGGAGCCATCCTGATTAGATAAAATAATAACCAACCTGATCTTGCAAGAGTGCACGCAGAGTGTTTTCTTCTCTCTCTCTCCAGGTAGAGACCATGTCATGCCTTAATCAAGATAATAATACAGATGTATTGACCGAACCCGCTTGTTATACTGCGCTGGGGAACGTTGATCCCGCTCCAACTTATAATTGTTATAAGACAGAGCAGGAAATTGGGGATTACCAGAATTCTCGTACCGCCCAAACGAACAAAGTGCATGCTGATGCATCTTCTTCGGGTGTGTTCATTACAGAGAACTGTTTCTCAGTATCCTTTACGTCCTGGGTATGAGATACCGGATCAGGATCCCACATATGTAATTTGTTACATAGGCTACAGATAGGTAGAGAACTGAGAACGGGTGATAAAATTTCAAGAGTTGGAAACAGTGCAATTGTTGCAGCCAAGATGTTGGCAGTTATCATCCTGTATTACCAAAATACATTGATTCTGAACGAATTTTATTAGATACTGAACCTGATGTGCAACATCATATCAATCTCTTTATTTAATAAAGAAGGATATAATTTTGTATTGTTGGATAATGTTTTGAACATTTCCTATATCAAGAGTTGATCGGTTCAGGCACGTTATCTAAAAGCATTGACGTTCTAAATCAAACTACAGTTCTTAGTATACAGAACACACACAAGAGGAAGAGTTCAGAAATGAACGAATCCTTCTTGAGGTATTGTAGACTAGGTCATATTAATACGACCCGACTAGCTGAAGTTACATATAGATGCATATTTAAATTAGTTTGAATTTACATCTTGTGAAACTTGCCGGTCATGTCACAGAGATAAGATGACCATAGCTCTGTTTTTTAGGAAACAGAGAAAGAGTTAGTGAACTCTTGGGATGATACATGTTGATGTATGAAGGTCCCTTGTCTACACATGCCAAGACCGGTTCTTTGTACTTCATTACATTCTCTGATGATCTCTCAAGATTCAGACATATGTTCATGTTGAAACACAAGTCCGAAGCTTTTGAGATATTCACAGAATATAAGCTAGAAAGTAGAGAACCAAAACGAGTATAAGTATTATGTCCTCTGATGTGATCAAGGAGGAGAATACTTGAGCACGGAATTCCTGGATTATTCTAAAGGAGAATGAGATTTTCTCTCAGCATTACTCCTCCGTATACACCATAGCACGTCGGTGTATCGGGGCGGAGCAATCACACCCTATGTAATAAGGTATGCTCTATGATGAGTACTACTGAGTTACCTATTTCCTTTTAGGAGTTATGCACTGGAGAAGTTGCATACCAATTGAATAGAGTTCCGATCAAATCAGTTGCCTACCACTTCATATGAGATATGGAAAGGGAAGAGCCCATATCTTAAGTTTGTTAAGATTTGGGGTTGTCCAGCCTATGTCTAAAAGCATCATCCGGACAAGCTCGAGGCAAATTCAGTTCTGTAGAAGTTTGTTGGATATCCCAAGCATTTGCAAGGGAATATCTTCTACCAAACCGAGGAACAAAAGATGTTTTGTTTCTCAGCATGTCACCTTTGTGAAAGGGAATTTCTTGTGAAGAAATTAGTGGACATGAGGTAGAACTGGGAGGAGTTCCAGCTATACAAACTGCAGCTGATGATTTGGTAGAACCAAAGAATTCAATAGTTTCTAACGAACCTCAGCCTCTCCGCCGATCTAGTAGGGTTCCTCACCCACCTGAGAGATACTTCGGTTTCTCTATGACAGTGGGAGCGAGGAATGCATCATGAGATGATGACCCAACTAGTTTCGAGCTGGCCATCAGGAGTAGGACTCTGTAAGAATGTCTGGATACTTAGCGATCTGAGATAGAATCCTTATACACCAACAAAGAATGGACTTTGGTTGCTTTATTTGAAGGGTTATATCCCCATCAGGAGCAAGTATATCTTGAAAAGATTACTTGGTGTACATGGAAAAGTTTAGACTTTCAAAGCTATGCTTAAGTCCATCCAGATCCTACTTGCCACGGCTACATACCATGACTACGATATATGGCGGTTGGGTGTCATGACTGCTTTTCTAAATGATGTTTTAGAAGCGAGCGTCTATAAGTACACAGCCAGAGGGCTTCGTAGACAGTGGGAGCAGCAGAAACATGCGCAAGATGTTTTATGTGATAAAGCAGGCATCGCGGAGTTGGAACGTCTGTTTTGATGTGGTAGTCAAAGAGTTTGACTTCAGCAAAATGGTAGATGAACCTTGTATATACAAAAAGGTAGTAGAGAGTATGGTGGAGATCCTCGTAGAGTACGTAGATGACAAACTCTTGATAGGAAAGGAGTTTCCTATGCTACGCTTGGTCAATCTCCGCTTATCACAATGATTCTCCATATAGGATCAAAGTGATACCTACTAAATCCTGGGTTTTGGATCTATGAGATAAATCTAATTGGATGTTAGGATACTCACTAGTTGTAGTGAGATGGTATCAATTGATCCTGGGGAGATTCGCTGGAAAAGTTCCAGGGTGATAAGGACGACGGAAAGTCAGTCGCAGGCATTATCTTTACCCTCAGTGGAGGGACGGTATGTTGGAAGAGTTCCAAGCTAGATACCGTGACTTACTAGACGATTAAAGGCAAGACGCATCGTTACCAAAGATGCTACCAAAGAGGCAGTTTGGGAGTATATTAGTTCATGAGATGAACTTCGTTCCGACCATTGTGTGACAATGGAGTTGTGGCTTATGCCTAGGAACGCCCGTCCCATCAGTGATCCAGACATATTCTAAGGCAGTGTCACCTGATCATGGAGATGGTTGATCTCCAGGGGATCGAGGTTAGGAGAGTAGACTCAGAGGACAACACAGCGGATCCACTCACAAAGGCCTTTTCCCAGAGAGAGACTATTATGGGATGGTTGAGTATGAGATACTACAACCACTGTTATCAGATGGCCCTAGTGCAAGTGGGAGATTGTTAGTTATATGTATGCCCTAGAGGCCATTACTATACATGAGATGTATATTGTAGTGGATGCTTAGACATATATAGGGAGGACTTTCTTGCTCGACATGATAGTATACTATCTGGTTACTCTTTACCTTAACGTGTACACTGATTATCTCTGTGTTACATGTTGGTAAAGCCCTTAGGATGTGTACTTGACTACCTAGACTATGATGCAGATCATACTAGTGGGGACATGGTAGTCCATAAGTACACCCTTCAAGGTACCTAGTCGTGGGTGTATCGAGACGGGGCATCGATATACCAGAGTAGACTAGCGTATACCTTCTCGATCCATGTAGATGGGCGATGGATGATCCCATATCCATTGGTGTTTGACATCAGAGATGATATACGGGTGCTCAGTGGAGACTGGGTACACTGGACGGACTCGCCGAGACCTCCCAGATGCTATTATACCTTACGTCAGATGGCAGTTCTCTGGTGACACTGGTACAGGTTTGTCTGTAGACCCGAGATCGTCATAGAGTCTTATGTGATTCCCACTGCGCTTTGATTTCCACCTTACCACGTCCAAGAGGGTGTGCAAAACGGTGGTTTTTGGGTACAGTCCCGAGTCGCATGGAGGCAATGAGCGATAGGAGGGGTTTCGTCTCTCCCGGTATTGGGGTTTGATGTTGCGCTATGCTCGATTGGCCATAACAGGGAAGTCCCTGGCCAGGGCTGGTTTAGAGATTTACTGGTAAGTGTTACCAGTAATTTCTCGACCCGTTATGAGCCTCATATCGGCATGACTTATCGGTTATTGGGGTCTGACGTTTACCACCCCTAGACATGATATGCGACATATCAGACGAGGAGACCGGACTGCACGGTAGTGTCACTGTCAGGCTTTTTGCAGGAGTTGGAGCGGGCTTGGTTGCTGATCTTCTGATCGCTCAATACCCGGGTAGCCGTTACGTCCAGCTAGTACCGCTGACGGCTTGTGGGTGCTTGATATGATCATCACCTACTGCCGGCGTATTGACGATTCTTTAGAGTCCTACATAGAGGTTTTACTGGCTCAGGCGAAACGAAATAGGAGCGCATATAATATATTTGCAGGACTGAGAATAATGCGAGTATGAGATACCGTATTCTATTCTCGCGATGTTTGTATCGATCGGTTATATGCGATATAACCAGGTTATCGAATCAAGGGTTCATTCGATAAATCGATACATTGGATGTTAGTCGGTTATATGTGATATAACCGGATTATTAAGTCAAGTGTTGATTTAATAATTTAGTGTATAATTGTATATGTGATATACTAATTTACATTAACTAACATTGGTTCACTTAAGCATTTGTTTTTCTCACTTGTGCACAACTTAATATATATGTGATATATATTTATTTGTGTTCATTTTGTATCATGGTTGTTGATACAACTTACATGGGTGTATAAGACTTATACCATACTAATTATAGTGTTAGGTTTTTATATTTAAAGTAATTCCAAAATTAGTGGATGATGAGCTCACATGCATGAAGCTTCATGAAGCTTAGGGTTGCATTGACTTAGTCTACTAATTTTGTTTTACTTGAGATATTAATTAACCTAACCATTATAATGTAGCCATGGTTATGTCTCTACATGAGTTAATATATGATATAAACTCACCCATGGTTCACTCTCTCTCTTGATGATTAGTTTTTCATTCTCATTTTATTGAGCTCATCTTCTTCCTCCTTCAAATGCTAGCTAGGGTTTTATAAAGAGAGAGAAATATTGTGAGAAAAGAAATTCTAAAGTGTACCCATTTCCTATTTCATCATCCTCTACTAGACTAGCACTTTAGTATAGGGTGTTTGCTTCACTTTGGTGAAGTGGTAGCTTGAGTTCGTATTCCCTCGACGTAGATCATCTTCGGCCTCGAAGACTTCAAGCAAAACCGTTGCCATGTCCTCATGGAGACGTCCGAGAGTCCGGGAGTTCGATGATCGCAGCGAAGGGACTACTACAAGGAGCTTATGAAGTGAAGGACCGATCTACAAAGATTGTATTTCGTATTCACTTAGTGGTAATTGATATTTACTTGCATGTGAAACCCTAATTATCTAGCAAAGATCTTGTTTAGGGTTGTTCGGCACGGCTAAAATTTTATACGGGCATAGTATGATGTCTTGTAGAACCTTGTTACAGTGCCTAGGGACCCTACAATAACCGGATTGTTGAATCAAGGGTTGATTCAATGATATGTTATATTACTCTGGTATATCGATGCCCCGTCTCGATACACCCACGACTAGGGACCTTGAAGGATGTACTTATGGACTACCATGTCCCCACTAGTATGATCTGCATCATAGTCCAGGTAGTCAAGTACACATCCTAAGGGCTTTACCAACATGTAATAGAAAGACAATCAGTGTACACGTTAAGGTAAAGAGTAACCAGATAGCATACTATCATGTCGTGCAAGAAAGTCCTCCCTATATATGTCTAAGCATCCACTACAATATACATCTCATGTATAGTAATGGCCTCTAAGGCATACATATAACTAATAGTTATATCATATATAACCTGTATCGCGAGATTGAAGACGTGTATCATATACACGTATTAATCTCGGTCTCGAACATATCATATATGTGCCCTACTTCGTTTCGCATGAGCTAGGAAACCTCTGTGTAGGACTCTAATGACTCGTCAATATGCCGACAATAGGTGATGATCATATCAATCACCCATAAGACGTCAGCGGTACTAGCTGGATGTAATGGCTACCCGGGTATTGAGCGATCAGAAGATCAACAAGCATTCTTGTCCATACTTCTGTGAATCCAACAGCAACACTACCGTACATTCCGGTCTCTTCGTCTGATATGTCGCATATCGAGTCTAGGGGTGGTTGATTTAAAGTGTTTTCGCGTATGCGATTTTCAAAAGATAGATCAAAGAATAATTTATAACCGCAATCAAGAACGACGTCGCTTGGTAGCTAGCCGGTGAGTACGGGTCGGTCCACAGGGATGTTGTGTATTTCCTAATTTGGTCTAACGAGTTAATTCCAAACGGTGTGAATGGATTATGGCTAAAAACTAAACTGATTTATACTAAGACTGGAATCTTGCTAGGGTTAGGTTTAGGTTAAGTTTGGAAATTGAAGATTTCCTCACCGCTTTCAATGCCCTAATTTAGATCTCTTTAGGTGTTATGGTAACAATTAATAAAGGAGATTAGTACCATCGGGAAGAAACGATGTTTCTTCCTCTAGGTTCTAGTCCTTCCTTTCTTAATTCTTACCCTAACCTCCATGGAAAACATACGCAACCGGTCGTTTATACTAC